>VDFB02046312.1:0-23863 GCA_007258455.2 Sequoia sempervirens | reverse complement strand
AACCTATTAGACCTCGTGAGAACTGCTTTTTTAAAGCATATCAAAAGTTTAAGGCAAAACGCATAGCATAATTATCCCTTAGAAATATGTCTTAACTCGTGATTGAGCCATCTATCCTTGACAAACCAATGATTGAACAAAAAACCCATCCAAATATCCAAAAGCAACCTATGAAAAATCCTCCTACCATTTCCTACGAGAGACCATGAGACAATCAAAGCAATCCCATTGTGCCTCCTAAAGTCAAACAAGTTTACAAAGCCAAAAAGAAAGTGGTTGAACAACCTCCCATGGTTCCTTTCGTTCCTCCCCTAAGGGAAGAAAAGAAACCTATGGTTGACAAACCCGCTCTTACACAATCACAAAATGACAACAGATTGAAACAAAATCAAAATGCTAGAGAGCATAGGCGTAGACGTCGTGCTATTGCTCATATGTTACAAACTAAAGACAAAAAGAACAACACAAAAATTCAAAATCCAAACTTGCCTGAAGCGATGCATGATGATTCTATACTTTCATTGTAGTGTAAACATGAGCAAACTTCTATGGACATTATCATTCAACCTCCTGTTGTGATTAATTTAGATGATGACATTGATATTGCAAAGATTGATGAACAAGTACATAATGAGTTGAATTCATTGTTCTCTTCTTCCATGAGCTTAAATGACAATTCTACTAATAAGAGTGTTGAACTTGGTGCTTCTCCTAGTTCAGCACTTGCTATTGTCCCTTTGGCTAGTTGTCTTCCTTCTACACATATTGACCAAGATTGGGATGCGGACGACCTACTATAGGTTGAATCGTATGTGTCTTACTAGTCTTTTTCATTGTTTTTATTTGCATGTTTCTTTATGTGATTGCATGTGCGTAATATAACCCCGCGTACTGTTCTATTTGATGTATGTATCTTTTTGTGCATTCCTCTATATGTATCTACATTCTTCTATATCTCGTAAACATTTTACTTTTTTGCTTATCTTGTGTTTTCCTTTTGGGGATGACGCAAGGCATCGAGACATTTAAGTCTCTTCCATGTTGACCCGAAAGGCATTTTCTTTGTTTTCGCTCTTTTTGTGTCATTCTTCCAGTTCTGAGTATTTGGGGAATGATGGCAAATTTCCGAGGTCTCTAACAACATTGTAGCAAAGACATACTAACCCAAAATCCGTAGATCACTTATGTATTTTTAGGGGCAACCCCTCCCTCATTTTTTGTGACGTAGTTTTATTTTGGAAACATATAACTTGGCATAGGGACTTTCCAAGGAAGCTCTCATGTCTTAGGATTGAACATTGGCTACTTTAAAGCAATTGCTCACAGCAATGGTGTTAGCAACCACTTTAAAGTGGGGGCAGACATCTATGATGTCTTTCGACATTTTTTATATTTCATGGTTTGATTTTCTTTTTTCTTGTGATGCATCATTTTTTTGGTGGTTTCATTGGGTTTGATGTCCTCCAAGAGTGTGATATGTCTTAGTGTATGACTTCCTCTTAGTGGTGATGTGGCACACTGCATTCCCTAAGTTGTGAAACTTTTACTCTTGATTTTTCCTCTCTTAGAGACATTAGGCACAATGTTCCCTAAGAAAAAGACCTTACACAAACGAAGCAAGATCCCCTTGAACAAAAATCATATATATATAATGTTCATAAGTGTTTGGCATAACGCAGCTTGCTAACCTTGTGAAGCTCGAACCCCAATAAAGGGCACTAAGCATAACACACTTTGCTTTCTTGTGGAGCCTTCCCCATGTTCATAGGTGTTTAGTATAACACAGCTTGTTAAGCCATATGGAACTCGAAACCCTAAATTCAAGGCCACCTAGCATAACACACCATGCTTGCCTCTAGAGCCTTGCCTAGCATTGTGGTGCCTTATTGAAGTTGTCAGGAGGATAGCTTTGATATGCTATGGGAGCTTAATATGATTCTCTCATTTGCCACCCTTTTGAAAGACTTACCTAGCGGAAAGCCTAAAGTTCCACTACCTAAGAGTAAGCGCAAACTGATAGTTTAGATGTGTTTCACATCGCGTTGGACAGTCCAGGCTTGATCTTCTTGGTCTTTGACGTTGTATGATTGTGTATCCTTTTCATTGTTGCATACATAAGTGTCTTGAATGTCAATCTCTCACTAAAGTGGGTGAAAATGTAGTGTAGGAAAAAGTATCCATTTTTCACACTTAATTTGAGAATAATTAGTAATAAAATGAGTCTAATGTTGCCTTGATTTAGTGTTGTAATATGTTTTTCATATTCACATTAAGTTTAGGGCCCTTTTTAAACTAAATGGACTTTATTTAGGGTGTTGTAAGGTGTACCTTTACACTTTCACATAATCTACGGCTTTATTAATTGATTGAAGTTAATTTGCCTTAATTGGCCCCTTTAATTCAAATCCAAACCTAATTAAATATAAATCTCGAGGGATAAAACTTGACATTCATAAATGTCATTATACAACATTTAATTTTGGAAGATGTGTGTCCTAGATAAGTGACCTAGGATGCATAGAGTGAATGGGTCCTCACTTAGGCCTAGGACCCTATTTTTGCATAATGTTTAACATTGTCCAATGTGTGTCCTAGGTAAGTGGCCTAGGGTCCTCACTTAAACCTAGGACCCCTCTTTGGAATATGTTTTTGACGGTATTTTAATGATTTCAAATCTATAATTCAATGTTGGCTTGTGATATTTGGATTTTGGGAATTAATGTTAAGATACATATAAATACAAGGTTATTTCACTATGTTTCATCCTAAGACCTAAGATTTTCAAGAGAACACCTAGAGCATTCAAGTGAGCATGATCAAGAGCATTCAAAAACATTTTTAAGGCATTCAAAGGCAGATTTATAGAGGATTATTGCAACAATCAAGATTCCATTGTCATGTCAAATATATTGCATCATGCATGTTGTTTGAACTAATGTCGTTCAAGATCAATTCAAGCGTATTCAAAGGCATTGTTTCACATCAAGTTTCATAATCAAGATCTACATCCATTGAGGCCACTTCATGCTAGTTTGCAGATTTGTTATTCAAAGTTTCAAATAAGGTATCATTGTTTCATCTCTTCATGTTTCATGGTTTCATGTTTCATTGTTTTATCATAAGGTTTAATTACCAAAACGGGGTTTGACCAAGGCTAACCCCTATTCCCTAACAAACAACATTTTTTTCTCTTTGGTGTGATTGGAGGTTTTAGGTTGAAGATCATTTGAAGAGCAAAATTGAAGAAAATTGCAAAGTTGACAAAGTTGCAAGAAAAGTTGTCAAATCACAGAAATTGACCTACAGGATTTATTTTCAGTTGTCTGATAGTGAACAACTGGAATCTGGGAGTGCAAACCCAATAGAACAAAACCATGAATGATTTTTCGGAGCCCTGGCCAGGACACATTCGCCATAGGGTGAATGAGTCCTCAGTGAGGGCTGAAAAAACACTTTTGGTGAAAGCTACACAACATTTTCCCCTTTCCAGAGCTTCCTTTTAATTGTTGTTTGAGTTAGATTTGATTATTGTTCTTTATTTGCACTTTGTAACACACATTTTGAATGAAACTAGGAAAATAGGTGCATCATACCCCTTTTGTTTCATTAGAAAACACATATTTTCTATGTTTCACCTAGTTAGGGAGTATAGAAAGAAGTAATTGATCCTTTTTTTTCTCTATTCCACATTCGTTTAATTGCAGCCTAACTAATTTGAACATGGTGAAATCTTTTTAGAATCTTGAAGGAACTAGGGCTCAATCTAATAAGCTCATTATCTAACTCATGACCTTTAATTTCATCTAAAAAAATTTTACTGCAAGCCAAACTTCATTGGGTGTATTTAATGATCCTACATGAAAGAGAAGTTCAAGAGACACATTCAAACATAGAAATCTAAAGGCTTGATCACACTTAGTAAACCTGTTATTTTCATTCTTTTTGATTGTAGTTGTAATGGTTTGTGCTTGGCAGCTCAACTACAATTGTGTCTTGCTCGCAGCTAAGAGGCCATTGTATTTGTTTCTACTTGCAACCTTGCTTTGCACTAGGGTTGAGATCCTTCCCATTTTATCTAATCAAAAATAGTCGCCAGATTACCTAAATTGTTGGATGTAGAATCAATCCCTTCACCAAGACTATTATTCCTAAATCAATGATCACAAGAAGGCTACTCATAAGATGATAGCATATTGCAAATAGAGGAGCTTTAACTTACTTTTCGTTCCTAGGCTTCTATTTAAGTATCAATACAACCACCCTTTGTTGACCGGATGGCCCTTGCCTACAAACCTTCAAGCAGACCTTAGGACACAAAGCACGGTCAAGTACTTAAACTTGTATCGTTGGCAGGTAATGGGCTAGATTCAAAAATCCTTAGGACCACTTATGGACTGTTCAACTTGATATAAAGCCTATGCCATCATGATTTGCCCCAAGTCATGACTAATTGTGTAGTTGAAATGCAACAGAAATGTGATCGATCGTCATGAATTTATCACAAAATTACTTTGATTTCAACAATTTGAAAATAGCTTAAAGCAAAACCTCAAAAGAAAACATTTATTGGAATTTCAGTCTCTTTAGTAAATCCACCCACCTACCCACCTACTTCAAAACGATAATCATATGCAGGCATACTCAGCTTCTAATATCTTTAAAAATCTAAATTATAGTAGCCAACGTTAGTGATCTGGGTTGCATGCTAATAGTACCCATATAGGTGACACCAGTTCACACTGGCACAATTGACATAACCAATTTGCATTTCCGTGAGACCTTCCAATTAAAATATATATTGATATGCCAAAACTTATATGTTCAAAAATAACCTACGACATTAACATGTAAGTTCATATTATGGCAAGGTCAAAATGTGATGCAAAGCAACATTATTTATGACTTGCACCTAATTTATAAGGCAGCCAGAAGGCCAAAGACTTCAATTCAGATGTACTTACAGAGGTAAAATAAAATATGTCGCTCATGTGATATATACCCATTCTTATGAACAGGTATAATAGATACCTACAGCATTGGCAGTAACTTCATAGGTAAGCTAGACTCTAATGGTGTACCTTATTTGTTAGTTTTCTGTTCTGCTCATGGGTCTATTATTTCCAGTTTAGAATAGATTCCAAATGCATACTATACGAATTAAGAAATCAGATCAGCCCTCACACCTACCAGCAATGAATTTCACAAGGATGATTTATTCTCAATTAAATTTCATGCATATGCAATTACAAAACTATTATTGGTTCTGATTCCCATTCCAAACAAGGTTCTCAAATGGATATGCCTTTAACCATGAAGTAGATTCGTACGATTATGATTGTAATGCCACATAGCCAATTACCTATATATGTGTAAGACGTAACTATATAACCATACTCCCCTTAAAATGTGAAAATGAAGCAGTTTCAAGAAACAAATACACAATTTAGCTTTCACTGGAAATTTTCACAAGCTCGTACAATTCTCTATTGATACACTCAAAGTTATCGAAGTTGCTAATTGTTACAAAATTTCTGGTAACATACAAAAAGCTGCTTTCTGGCCTACTAGATTTAAGGAATTTCCGCAAGAAACAAACCAAAGGTATAAGCATGCGATGGGCTTCAAATCAATCTGAAGCTCAAATATATTCCAGCAGCGTTCAACCAAATAAGATGGAAAGAATGGTTGAACCATGATCATACAAAAGTGACAAATGTGTCTTCACAGTAGAATGACTAATAACTAAAAATTAGAAATGGAGTATGATCATGCTGATATTATAAACTTTGCACTCCTCAGTAGCATGACATGCAACAGTCTTATATTGCGTGTCTTCTTTTTCAGGCCACTAAATTATGAGGAAAGTGCTAAAAGCCAACCACCATCAGTAATTACAAAGCTGGGAAAATAACAAGCTCCGAACAAATGCTGCTAAAGGTGTAGAAAAATATTTGAAGCTACTACAGAAGCAAATCATGTTACAAAAATGGAGACATGTCCACTCCAGTCTCTTGTAATGTCTATTTTCGCCTCTTGTACCTGTACAAATCAGCCAAATTATAGTTGTTAATGTCGGGTTGTAGAATCAAATTGTAGAATAACAGAAGACAATCAATAAGTTCTGTATGCATCCGCAGCTCAGATAAAAGGCTATAGAATGATTGTATTTTTATGGAGGACTTTTTATCTTCCATTAACAAACAAAGGTCCAAATGTTAGATCAATGAAATTTTCCAATAAAAGATCACCAAATGCATATACAAGCCCAATAACCCATAAATAATCCACAAAATGACAACCATGTAAGCAAGGATTAACATTAATTGCTGAAACAATGAATCAAAGAAAAAGAAAACCCATTATCACACAGTCCAAACTCCGAAGGATTGACAAATAAATATTCAAATAGAAAAATACTGTGTATAAAGTAAATATTGTCTTATACATTCAATGGATCTTATGAAATATATTCAAAGAAAAGCATCAGAATATTGTAATAAAATAAACTCAAATTGGATACCTTACGTTATATGAATCAATGGTATGTTTAGTTTTAGCAGTATTGAATTTCTTTCTCCTGATCCATGAACACAATAATTCACAAATGCAGGATTGATACTTGAGAGACTTCAAGAAGTTAAATGGGTTAACATGTGAAGGCTAAAAGTAATACATATGCAATATGAATCGACAAGGGCAGTAACTTTGAACCAGTTTCTTACAACATAACCCAGTCTCCCTGGGAACTAAAAACTATTCCCTTTAAATTCCGTGGGTAAGGAGTGAATAATTTTATTGGATAGTGAATGGGGGAACCCAATGATGATTATCTAGGATGGCCGGAATCCCCTACACATAATCATTTCTAAGGCACAGAAAACGGCTGCACAAAAAAATACAAACAAAAAGAAAGCCTTTATAAACTAATGATATGACAGAAATGTCAATGTATCGTGTTTGATATATGCTTATTGATAGGTAACATCATGTTTTCTCCCAAACAAACTCACTACAATTCCATTCATAAGAGGCAGAAATTGAAGTGGATATTTTGTTTGCAACCTTCAATTCATGCAGGTGTTATCTAAACATCATATCATACAATCTAAGCACATGAGGATCTTTGCCATGCTTTATGGGATCAATAATAATTTACAATGTGTTTCCAGTGAAGTATGCAGATACACATTGCATTGAGTCTACTTTCAAGACATCTATCATCTAAGCAATTCTAGCTATAGCATTTCTCACTGGCAAGTGGGCAGCTTAGAAGCATTCCTAATAAATCTCCCAACTTCTTAAGGAATGATGCAACACAACCCTCTCTCAACGACACATCCCATGAAAAGTCAAAAAGAACTGTAACCCAAGCAAACAACAAAGTTCTAAAAACTAAAGGAGAAAAGATAAAACCAGGTACTTAAAAATGCATTTTGCCCCTACTCCCAACAACACATCCCATGCAAAACTTAATAGGAATCTAAACTATGAAAAGACAAAGTTTTAGAAATAGTAAGATAAACAAACCAACGAGGTACTTGAATATATGTGCAGAAAAGAGCACTAGTCACCTTAATAACAGTCTAATATAGGCAACGAGAAAAATCGATCCAGATAATACGAGAAAAGAAACAACCAGCTACCTGAATATGATATAACCCTATCCCACTGGATGGACATCCCTTGCAACACTGAAAGAAATCTAATTTATGAAAAAGAGATTAATTCCTATAAATTGTAGGATTAAAGAACCAATCAAATACTTGAATGCAAATAAATGTAGAAAAAGCATTAGCCACACATTATCTAAGGATAAATCCAGCTGAATGTGCATGCTATTGTTCATTAAACAGGCACATATTTGATTCTCTCTCAACTTCATTAATTCCATAGCAGAAGTGAAATGTACAATTCAAGTAGTGTAGCCAGTAGGCCACTATTACTCCATAGTATCATCTTTGTAGATCTCTTAACGCATCCAAAGGAGCCTACAAAGGAATTGGAAGAGCAACCATTGATTTGGAGCTGCCTACCATCATTTTGGAGCAAATTTGAAGAAGTTTGTATTTTGAAGTTTTTTTTAATTTATTTTTTTCAAATTTCTGTTGTGTTCTACATTTTTTTTCTAAATTATAGAAAAAGGAACAAACCATAGCTATCAAACCCTAACTATTTTTGTATTTTTTAAAATTTTATTGCAGCAAACCCTAATTGTTTTTAGCTTTTTCTGATTTTTTATTTGTAATTTAATTAGAAACCGTGAATTTTTTTTGTTAAATTCTATTTATATCTTATTGCAGCATACTTTGCATTTATATATAGATCCAAATTTCCAATCACAATGTCGACCCCAGTTAGATGCAATCTCTATTGGAAACATACTATTCCTAGGGCCAAAAAAGAGGAGATAACATGTATCCATTGCAAAAGAAAAATGCTTGGGGGGGGGTATTAATCGATTGAAGTATCACCTTGCACACATACCATGTTGTGATGCTAAACCATGCCCACTAGTGCCTTTTGAAGTTATATGAGAAGTGCAAAGTCAATTAGAGACTTTTGAACAACAAAAAGAATTCAAAAAGAGGCAAAGAAAAGAAATGGCAGCCATTGGTGAGACTTCTTCCATTCTTCAATTTCCTAGATCTATGAGTAGTGGTGGTGGCAATGGCAATGGTAGCATAAGTATTGGGCTTGGTGTTTGTGGATATTCATCTATTTTAGATTCACATTTTGTTCCATGTGCTACTCCAGGAGCCCATCCACCACTTAAGAGCATGGGTTGGAACAAGGATAAGCATGATGCCACAAGTGCAATTGGAGAATTTTGGTTCTATTACGTCATTCAATTTTACCCAGTCAAATAATTTTTTTTTTTTTTGTTTTAAAATATATAGTTTGATTTCTATGTATATTGAATTTTTGCATTTAGGGGTATGTAGCATTATTGATTTTAAAGTTAAACTCTCGATTTAGAATACTTCTTTTATTTGTTTAAGGTCTCCTTATTGGCAAAATACATGGCTGTCAGGAGACACGTCTCTTGACCCCTAAGACATGTCACAGGGACTGGGACACATCACCGGTATTGAAGACGTACCCGCAGACACCTCCTACCACCTAGAAACGCGATGCACAGTCTCCCAAGTCTCCCAAAATCTCCTGTCATGAAAAATGGTGTCTCCCGTGAATTATGTCGAGTGATATTCTGTTTTACTACACTGAAATTCCGTAGAGAATAACATGTTCTGTTGGATCCTATCTTGATCTCATATCAGAGGTACGAAAGTCATTTTATTTGTCCCATGGAATAGCCCCATGCATTGATAGAAACTTTCAGAGTAGAGAATTTGTTAGTCATCATTGATCGGTATCTAAGCTTATGGGAAATGTTTAATGAAGATCTGTTTTTAAAGAATATGTTGAACTTTATAAAGAAGATCAAATGTGGTGTCTTTTGGAATTTGAAGGTTCCATAAAGCAAGTTACAAACTTACAAGCATACATGGGATTGGCCAATCAATAGGAATGCTTTCATAAGAAATTGAACAAAAATAAAGATGACAATAGAGTTATGCTTCATCTTCCTTTCATAATTGTGTGACTTTCGTAGGAGAGAGGCTTGGGAAAAGAGAGGTGAAAAAGCTATAGGCAACTTACAAGAACATTGATATGACACTTGTGCCCTTGTCAGTTGTCACGACTCACAATACATGTGCCCTTGTTTCAAAAGTTCAATGTCATGATATTTTCTATAAATTATTAATTTTTTAATTTTTACTATATTAAAACAATAAAAAAAGATGGTATCATCTCCTATTTTCAAAAAGAATTGTACCAATACCAGTACCAGTCTCCCATACCACTACCAGTACCAATCTCCTGACAACTATGGCAGAATATAATAGATGTCATTATTGTTTGTGGGACAAGGTTCAAAACCCCTAATGAAAAGGAGATAAAGGGCTCCATTTTGAATCAAAAGATGGCTAATGTGAAAGCCAAATTGACGTGACATGGAAAAAAGATTGAACCATCATAACTAACGGTTGGACCAGTAGAAGAAAGAGAACATTGTTGAATTTTCTTGTTTCTTCCTCATGTAATTGTACTTTGTGAAATCTATTGATTTAGTGATTAAGATTGTTTAGTTCTAATTTACTGAATTGCTGATTTTGTTTATTTCTTAGGTGGCACTGTGTTCTTGAAGTCAATTGAGACTTCACAGAACATAAAAAATGTTTAAACCTTTTGTAAGACTTTGGAGAGAGTCTTGCCTAAGATGAATGAGGAGAATGTAGTACATATAGTCACAAATAATGCAGCAAATTATGTTGTAGGTAGACTTCTCATGGATAGGCACCCCTCTTTGTTCTAGACCCCTTGTGTTGCTCATTGCCTTGACCTCATATTGGAGGAACTTGGCAAACTTCCATGGATCAAAACATATATAGAGTATGCAAAAAACATTTGTAAATACATATATAATCATACTTGGGTCCTCAACCTAATGAGAAATTTCACAAACAAGAAGAGTTGGCTCGTCCTAGAATAACCCACTTTGCAACCAATTTTATCACATTGCAATCCTTGATTCAATCAAAGCCCGCTTTGAGGTGCATGATTGTTAGTGAAGAGTGGTCTACATCATAGTTGAAAAACTCTCCGAGTAATCGGCGAGTTTTAAAAAACTCCTGGGTTTTTTTGACGGCGAGTTTTTCTCGCATTTACTCTCCAAAATTGCTCACCGAGTTTTTGGCAAGTTTTCACCAAAATCTCAACGAATTCCCAAAAAAACTTGCCCGTCCAAAAAAAAGGTCTCCCACAGCCGCTAAAAAGGTATTTTCATTTCATTTGATTTTCTAGGTACTCTCCAAGTGCAAGTTTCCAAGTTTTCCTATGAGTCTTCATCTATAATATCGTCTAGTTCTACCTCCCCCTAGTTTTCAATAGACATGGGAAGAGGAAGATGTAAATTTGTAAAATATATTAATATAGTATTTACTTTCAATTTTACAAAAACAATTTGCTATTTTCATTTTGTTTCAAACTATCAGTATTAGCGCATTGCACATGAGGATGCCATTTTGTACCCAATTTGCACTCATTTATTGACTCATTGGATGCATCTTATCATTGAATTTTGCAAAAAAATGTGTTTTTAATGAAATTTAAACAATTTTTTAAGTTGTCGAGCTTTTGCCGAGTCGAGTTTTTTAGGCTTGGCAAGCTTTTCAATTATGGTCTACATCATCATATGCAAAGAACAATGCAAGGGTTGGCATGGTTATTTGGATCTTTGATAAGCATAGTTTTTGGCAACCAACCAAAGAGATTATAAAGGTAAATTTCTATTATATTTTTGTTTGCATTTCCATTTCCTTTGTTTATTTTTGTTCACACTTATGTTAATGTTTCACAATGATTGCAATTCACAAAGCCTTTAGTTGTTCTCCTACGAGTTGTTGATGAGGAGAAAACTGCAATGGGCTACATATATGAGGGCATGGATAAGGCAGAGGAGGCCATTAGATCTATTTATTTAGGGATTGAGGATACGTACCATCCCACATGAGAAATCATTGATTGATGATGGCACCCTTAGGTTCACAAGCTCTTACATGCAACTTCCTATTCCCTCAATCTCGCATTGCAATTCTACCTAGATTTCAAGGTCAGTAAGGAGGGCTTGAGTGGGCTCTACATAGTCGTACAGAAAATGGCACTTGATTATTTGGTTGGAGCAAAGATAATCACTAAGATAGAGATTTTCAAGCTTGCATGAAGAGACCTCTTTGCACAAGGCATATGCAAGGCAACTCGAACAACATTGCAACCAAGTAACAATCTATTAAAGGCATAATTTCAATTGAAAAATTAAAAACTTTCCTTTTTTATGTTAATATTGGAAGTAGAACTCAAAGTTAGACAATGAGATTGATTTTTATTTCTTCTCATTTCAGATACATGGTGGGAAAGGTTTGGTGCTAAAGTGTCAAATCTTTAAAGGATTGCAGTTTATGTCTTGAGCCAACCATGCAATGCTTTAGGATGTGAGCACAACTAGAGTATGTTTAAGCACTCCAAGAAGCGCAATAGGTTGTGAATGCAAATTTTGAATGATCTTGTGTATGTTCATTACAACCTTCGCCTCTATCAACAAACAAATCTTGGGTGATGACTTATCTCCCATCAATCTAGAGGAGGTTGATACACAATCAGATTGGGTCATTGAGGTTGATGATCTTGTCTTCAACAATGAGGACCTTACATGGGTTGATCAAGTAGATCGAGAGGTAGAGGCAATAGACAAAGAAGGATAGAGCACAAGGAAAACCCTTGGATGTCGGTATCACTGAGACATAGGCAAATATCATGGCTATATCATCATCCATGACCTATCTTAGATACCAACGTAGGACTTGTCGTGATGTTGAGACAATTAATGCAAGCTCCTCTAAGCCAAAGACTTATATTTTTAGTTTTGATATTTGTTTTGATGCCATGGATTTCATAATCCATGAGATTTGCTACATTTGAAAATATTTATAATTTTAAATTGATATGTCTAACAATGTTATTTCCTTCAGCTAAAACTTAAAATTTGCTTTTATACTCATGTGGTCGATGTATACTTGTGTATAAGGTCAGTAGCTTCTATTCGATTAGTTTATTGTGTCTTTACAGTTTATTTATTAAAGGATGTATGAAACAAGTCAAAAATCTGCTTGCCAAGTCTGAGGTGAGTTCGAGTCAAAAATCAGTTTGTCGAATCTAAGTCCTGTAACTATGTTAACTCACCTTACAAGTAATTATGAGTATTGTGTCATATAAAAAACACCAAATGATACTTCCTAGATGTTGTTATTAGAATATTAACTTTGCAAGTGATATATTTGTTGTAGCTTTTGTGATCACGAGAATGATGTCCTACTTCCCTCCTCTTCCACTTTCGTCCCTATCACATGGCATTTTGAGGATGGGGGGACATCAGGGGACATCCCCCAGGGGTCCCCTCCAATTTTCAATAACTGGGAAACAGGAAGAAACGCGTCCCCAAAAAAGGGGACGACTACAAAATGAAAGGGGACGCCTAGTCATCCCCGAAACGGCCAAGGGATGGCTAGGAGTCCCCCAACCGTATCAGAAACGCCCAGGCATCCCCCATGTCGTCAAAGTTAAAAATGCTTAGATTTTTGTTAAATTAAATAAAAATTACTTTGATTTTTTATTTTTGTCTAGTCGTTTTAATCGCCAAGTGATTTTTGTGAATGGTAAAAAACTCAAAGTTAAACAAATAGTTTTTTAATCCCCATTCGAAATGTTTTCCAAGTGAAACATTATAAATTATAGTTTATAACATATACACTTATAAGTATAATTTATTAAATTTAATAATTTATAAGTTTATAACATATGGCATTGACAAAAAAATTGTAAGTGCTTATGATATTGATAGCCCGAATGAGGCATAGTGTCATAGATTGAGTCAATGACAGATTGTTGCATATAAAGTTTGAGACTTTGGTCTTTGAGTTATTTAACTTTAGTTTTAAAACTTGAACAAAATGCTTTTATATTTAATAGTTAAGTTATTGTTGTTATTGTTTACCTTTATACTTTATATTGTTGTTATTCTGCTGTTATACTCTTTATCTATGCACATATTGTCATATTGACATTGTTGCACATATTGGATATTTCAAATTGCTCTCTTTCTCTCTTTATATATAATATATTTAAAAAAAATCGTACATACATATATATATTGAAAAATTCATATATCGTCATCCCCCCGCCATCCCCAAAAATCAGCCCTCGAGGCATGGAGTCCCCATGGCGTCCCCTGCACGCCGCCGCCCCCCTCCCCAAGCGTGGTGGAACACGGTTGGTACATACAAAAGACATAAAAATCATAAATATATACATATTTGCAGCCTAAAAACAAGAATTAACTATTAAGGTTAGAATACCATACTAATCTAATCTAAATATATATTAATAATACTTAATAAAGTTATATTAGATGGCTTTACAAGTTTAAATTGATTAATAATATTTAATAAAATTATAAATATAAATATAAAATTAATTTAAATTTAAAAATTAAAACCCATGCATGATATTATATTTTTTAATAATACAATAAAATTATAAATACTAATAAAAAATCTAATTTAAAAATTAAAACCTAGAAACAAAATTATAATAAATTTTCTAAAACATAAAATATAAAAGTTAAATTATTTAAAATTTAAAATCCTTATTTAATAAAAGTTCCTAATTTAAATATCAAAGTGAAAGGAACTCATAAATTTTATATATATACACGTAAACCATTAAAATAAATATTTTCTTTAGCCTTTTTGAGTAAGGCTATTAGAGGAATTTAGAGGCATTGGCATCGTTTCTATTGCTGCAGTCAACAAATTGATGGTTGACCATGAGATACCCTCAAGTGTTTCCTTGGCCATTGGTGTCCAACTAGTTAAATGCATTGATGACTAAGTCAAGACCACCATTGTTGCACTAAATCACAATTCTCATGGATGCCTAAGAGCCAATCTCATGGTTAGTGATGTGCAAGCACTTTCTGCCACAAGTTTGGCCTCTAGGACACACTACTACCACTGCACACTTTTTATTTCATCATCCATTAGTGTTTGTTTTCACAAGCAATGTGATTCAAGCCAAAGTAGACGAGGATGCAAGGGTTTTCACCTACAACCAAGGTCCTTGTTGTGACTCCAACACACAAAATGCCTACTAATATGGGTTGTTTAGGGTTTTCCTAGTCAAAAAAATGCATTGTTTTGCTTGATGCTATAATCAATCTAGAACTGGTTTGGAATCACTATGACAAAAATGAAATCGCCAAAGTATGCCCTAGATCATTAGAATTAGGGGGGATATAAAGCAACTACCCTAAATGAAAACAAATGAATGGAAATTGCAACATCAAAATTGATAAAAAAATTCCGCATGATTCTGACCTCTCAAAACACGAACCTCACCTAAATCCACGAGCGATTCAGATCCATTCCCAATTTTGGTACAACTCATACCTAGAACACTACTTTCTAGCCAATTCAACAGCATAGTTTTTAGCATGCAACCCTCATCATTAGTCTTAGTTATTAATCAATTACATTTCATCTACATAGGATAAATGAACAGTGGAGTCATGAGTAAGATATGAGTTAATCAGAGTTTCCTTTCTCATTGAGAAATGCCATGCCCTGAAAACATGCAATGATTGCCTTAGTAAACGGAAGGAGAAATGAGTGAGAGGCAGCCAGCAAGTTTAAAAGAGAATACGAATCACAGCAAGGAAAAAAATAACATTAATTAATAAGTAATTAAAAGATAAAGGTAGCATTCCATAGAGGAAAGACATGATTCTTGGCAAGGGATATAGTTTATGAAAGGATGTGACTTTCCCCCTCAAGGGGAAGATATTAAAGGGAGGACATTTATTGGAGGAGGGCATGAAGGAAGTTGATTGGATAAAAAAAGGAAAAATAAGAAATTGGAATATAAGAGATCTATTGGAAACAAATATTATTTTAGGAAGAATATTATTGGGAAGTAAAGTTTTAAAATATAAATTAGTAATATACATATATATATATATATATATATATATATATATATATATATATTCCTGTACCTGTACCCAACGAAAAAAAAAAATTATAGTACCACCATACCCATACCCGTACCTGAACCCATACCCGAACCAACAACTTAGGTATTAATTAGGTTTTCCTTACCAATTTGAGTATATAGTAAGAGAAATCCCTAAAAAATATATCGTCCTATCTTCACAGTCTTATTTTGTTAATGCAATAAAAAAGAACTATTGTGAGAGATTTTGTGTTAAAATTGAGTTTACAGATACAATCCATCTCCAATGAGCAAGCACTTCCCATCTCACATACTTTATTCATTATCCTATATTTTTCAGCATTTCTTTTATGTGATTTATTCAGGAACACAGCAATTTGACCTCCGTAATTATTTGAAAAAACTTTTAGCAAACAAAACTTCAAGGAGAACTGGTACATGTATTTTCAAATAATTACATCTAATTTACAATCAACAACTGCAAGTATAGCAAATACTGAGGATTTGCAGCTGAGTTATTCAAACTGATGGGATTCTTAAGTTGACAACCTTAAATTGACCATCCCCAACAATTGATAATGACCAACACCCCGAGATTATCTTTAGAAAGATTGGCATTCACATCCAACGTTGCAACTTGCAAAGCAATTTGGTACTCATACTGATTACAGAACTTTAAATGTATTAACAATCCGAAAAAGGGGAATGCAAAGTACTGATTATATAGAAATTTAAATGTAAACAATCCCAAAAACAGGAACACAAAGCATTTTGAAAAAGTCATTCAAATTTTCAAATTGTACCTCATTTGTTATATTACATTGATTACAACTTGAAATATTGGTATTACAAAAGGCGAGGTTGCCAGGGCGCGTCCCCCGCTTCCAAAAATCCCCGTCCGGTTCGGGGGCGTCCGTCTGGGGGCGGCTAGGGCCGGACCCGTCGCGCACAGAAAAACTCCGGAAGCGTCCAGGGGCAGAGGGGCAGCTGAGCCGTCCTCAATGATCTCGGGGACGGCCGGCCGTCCCCTACATTTTGAAAGCCAAAAACATGAAATTTAAAAAGGTCGGCCTTGCCTACGTGGCATGTGTGGGGCCAAGTGTTTTAAGTGTAGTTACAAGACTCGCCCAAACTCGGCGAGTACTCGCGAGTCCCGAGGCGAGTGACCCTGAACGAGTCCCAGAGACTTGGCTATCGAGTACTCGCCGAGACTCGGCAGACTCGCCGAGTTTTGTGCCTCAGACTCGGCCATTTTAATTAAATTTTTAAAAAAAAATTGCAATCTTTAATTTACAAATTTTTTAATTAAATGGTGTGCGCCATGAAGGTTTGTGTGGTTTCGAAGGTCTTCATTTGGGCTTGGTGGCGGGGGCTCCGCCCCTCGACCCCGCCCTGTATCGCGACAGGGAGCGCGCCCAGGGCGCTGCCCCGGGACCCCGCGAGGGGCGCTGCCCCTCGACCCCGCTGGGGGTGCTGCCCCCAGACCCCGCTGGGGGCGCTGCCCCTTGACCCCCACAAGGGGCGTTGCCCCTAGACCCCCACGAGGGGCGCTGCCCCCAGACCCCCGTGAGGGGCACTACCCCTCGATCCTGTTGGGGTGTTTCCCCCAAAACCTTATTAAAACTATAGGTCTAAGCATGTTATAGGCCAATGATGAATCATGATCATTAAACCTACAAAATACATATCCCCTGTTGCAAATCTTTGCATCTTTTGCAGTCAAAGCCATAATCAAGGATTATCTTGTTCCATACATTAGACATACGATATTGTATTTTGATTTTCATAACAAACTTTAAAACTATATGGCAGCAATGTAGCCTTTGGGCATTTTGATATAAGTTTATAAATTATAACTAGGAGGTTGTGTTATGATTTGTGTAACTGTATGTTAATTTTGAATGCGTATTGACTATTGACTTTGAGTATTGGCATAATGTTGAACACAAATGTTATATGTTAATGTTCTATAATGTGTATCATGCATGCCTTATTCATGTTATCTATTAAATATTTAAAATTTCCCTATATTTTTAATTTTCCTATATTTTTATATGCTTCGTCTAGTCTAATTTTGGCCTCAAAAAATCGGAAGCTTGAGACTCGTCCACCCGTCCCCACCGTCCCGTCCGAAACTTAGAATTAACCTTGCAAAACCAATGGGAGCCCACAGTCAGAGAGTAGTTTTAGACGAGTGCTTAAACTTGCCCAAGGCCCAAAACACAAGTTAAAGCTTTCCATGTCCATTGCCTGGAAGCATCCAGAAATAGGGCATTTGATGGGCCTACAATTGTTTTGAAAAAAATAATAATAATGGGACTGTCAATTACAAAATGTTCTCACTCACAATTGCGCAACACAAATAATGTCTTCTGAGAACCGGATTAGATTGTAACTTTTTTAAAAATAAGGGAAATATGTATATTTAAAAGAAAGATGTATTACAAAAACTCCCACACCAAAGCCCCATTGGGTAGATGGGGTAGGTAATAGAGAGAACAGAAAGCAGAGACAGTCATCAGTCCAAGGTTAACTAAAAGCTAACAGCCAACAGAAAAAGAGTTGGAAAATTTTACAACATAATCAAATTATCAGTATCAACAAACCAGCAGTTCAACACAGATGACAAGGCTGCAGATTTAGTTCTTTTATTGTTCTAGTAATCTCCAGATATGCATCGCAAGCCCGAGGAAGGCTCCTTCTCAGACATTTGGGATTCCAGATGCAGGTCGTATATGTGAAGAGGACTGTCCAGCCAATTAAGCATGGAGACATGTTTTCTCTTTTCTTGGGGTATGTATAGTACCCACATTCCCAGCTGACTTCAGCATACCTCTTCTTAGCCAGATCTCTACCGAGCACCTTAAGAAGGTACAGCGTTATCAATTTCTCTAGGGTTTGAGGGTGAATCTAAGCAAGAAATGGGTCAAAAGCACTTAACACAGGTCCTCAAAACTTGGATATGTGGGTACAGGATTATATTTGGGTATTTTAGGCATGTGCATCACACAAAACAACATTAGAAACATCAAAATTCAGAAAATAAGTCTAGCAACATTTATAAATAGAGAACAATTGAAACATTAATAATAATTTGTTTTATTGAAGGTGAGATTTTAGTCATTGTTTGACCTTTTTTTATGTTCCTGTTATTTTTTACTGTTCTTTTAAGTTCTACCACGTGTATGGGTTTATTCACTAGCCACTCCCATTTTGGGAGCATATACACAAAACCAGGGCATATAGTACCAGCAAACAGAACATACACAAGTGCATTTTTTCCCAGAACTTGTTATGACAGGTATTTACCATATATACAAGTAGTCCTGCTATAACTTTCCAAATTACAGTAATAGCTTATCAGACACATTATAGTGAATTAAAAGATGCACATCATGTTTAAGATGATATGCGCACACAAATACACGTGAAAATTAATTAGTCAAACGGCCAACTGTTTGCAAACACTTTTGAAAAGGAAGTCAGCACGTAACATTTCTCCATTTAAAGACAAACAGCAGAGAAATTTTGCTTAAAAACCCTAACCTGAGTTGGCAAAAAGAGAAATATTAACTAAAGGATACATCAATTATAGAGCTTGATCCATAACATTCTGCAGTAATGTGTTAGTTTTGTCATAACAAGAGCATACACAGCAAGTTCAAACGTAAGTCTACTAATTCAGGCATTTAAATGTCTGAGACTCTGAGTATTATGTCTCTTAAGATATTTCAATGGCATGCCAAAGGTTTCAAAAACAATGTAATACAAAAGACTAATTTGCATGTCCAGCTCCTATTTTCTACTGTATGCAAAAAGACACTGGGAATGCTGTACGACCTTAAGGAAAACAACATCCAAATGGATACATGGACCCATTTCCTGAAAAAAAAAATTCAAAAACAATGAGAATGTAAGCTGCCATACCTTGACTTGCTTTTGAATGCCTTCTTTGACTTCTTTTTCCCTCCACTTAATTGCGAGCCACCTGAGGTAGTATGTGTTTGTTTTTTGGTACTCATGTCATTTTGGAAGAGTTCTTCCATCTCTCCTTTCCTCCCTTTGTCTCTCCGAGGTTTCTTCTTCATAGAAGGATCTTTCTTGATGAATTTACCAGCTTCCCGTGCCTTGTCAACAGCCTTAACAGCTTTTGCTCGCCTATATGCCAATTCAACTACAGACATTCCAGCCTTCTTTCCACTACCTTTCTTAGTCCCCTGCATCAAGATAATAGTCAATAAAGTGCCCAAAATCTATCCCTGATAATGACAATATACTCAAAAACATTATTTTCATTCAGATTAGCAAAATTCACAAGGGAAATCAATCCAGAGAATTGCCATTTAACATGTTCAAATTTATTGGGCATGTTCCAATTTTTCAAACATAGAGCTACAGCAACAAGTAGCTTGAATGCCAGAAAAAATTGAAAGTGCAAGCAAAGATCAAAATATTTGTTATATAACATTTTATCAAATGCCTTTCCTTGCCCAAATTATGCATATATAGGCTGAGAACTGACAGTTAAAAGAAATAGAAGAAAGGTAAACCTGTTCTTCATCAGAATTATTTGGATCATCTTCTTCTAGCATAGTGCGGGCAGCTTCTAATTTCCGGCGTTTCTTTCGTGGTAGATTATTCTGCCAAAGGAAAAGGTGATATAAACAACAATTGGATAGAAAATGTTGGAAGCATTTAAACCACAAAAAGAACGAATGCATCCTTTCTTCCTTAACAAGATGGAAAATTATAAAACCGTGTCCAGAGGTCATACCTCACGTTCAATTCGTCGCTTTTCTTTCCTTTTCATCTCATCTGCCTCTTCCAGACTAGTTACATTTTTACCAGCAGAGGGTTCTTCACTATTTGAAGCCTGGTATAATCATCAATGATACAATGATCAGGATTTGCACCAAAAAATAATTCAATCCATGAGTGAATAGTATTAAATATTAAAAACAAATGTAAAATAGTACTTAAAGAACAATGGTACAGAAAAACTATGCAAAACAAGGAAGTCAAAGTGTTTGCAAAAAAATCTAAATTGAGAAGCAAGGTGGAAGCTATATAAGGTACAAAACTTATGACAAGCTCAAATAGTGGCAGATAATTTAGCTAAAACTCATTTTAACGCTACCAGAAATATGAATTTCAACTTCTAAGCAGGATACCAACTGAAAATAGAGCAAAAGTTCAGATCGTGGGAGTAGAGTTTCCAAAATTATTATTACAAAGTGTCAAAATCACCTGGAAAAGTAATGTTAGATGAATAGGATAGGGACATATTGGCTGAATGTGAGATTTCTGAATCTGGGAACTTGTTAGTAGACAATAAATAATTTGAATTATCGGACAAGTTATTACAAGAATTGAAACTCTTTGTACCACGATGGAGAAGCCATGGATGTAATCTAGAACAAAGAACTAAGATTCACTGATAAATTTTGAGATAACAAACAAGGTGAATGCACCATTGAAGAGAAGACATTAGTTCTACAGAATTAAAAGGAACCCTCCTACAAATAAAGTCTGACAAGAACACGATACTAAAGCTTAGAACAAGCTTACTTTGCAATAAAGAGAATTGCAATGGACAACATCCAACAAAGAACAAATTTTCTTTAAGAAATGAGCACCATCAACAAAAGTAAATCCCAAAAAGGTGAAGAGCACACAAGAAATACTGAGAGGGGGGAGGGGGGAGGGGGGCCACAATAAGACTAATAACCCTCCAAACTGAATTCATTGTATACTGCTCTAATCTTTGGTTCAAGCGGGCTGACTCGACCTAAGGACTCTGAATCAAGATCCAGCCGCTGGCTGCTATAATGTGTCGGATGCAATACCTGATACAGGAACAAGTGCGGTTGGAGCGGAGCTAGTAAACAAATGCATGGTGGGAACAAGAGCAATAACCAAAACGGAGAAGCACAAAACTAGACTTTCAAATCAAATAAACTATAGTTTCCCAGGCCGTACCCTATATCCTCCCACCCAAGGGCTATCCCTATATCTTCCCACCCCGCCCCCCCTCGGTACCAACCCCACCGGGGGCATGGGAGATATAGGGGCTCTTGGTGGTGGGGTTGGTCCCGTCAATAAACTGGGAATGGATGGATGGGTTCAAAATGGTTAGTTGTAGATTGTACGGTTGCCAAGACATATGTGATATGGATTGTATAGTGTGGAAGCACTTGTGTTTCCTCATGTTGAATGGTTTGGCAACTAGTGACTGTCGATGTGCCTTGGAGAGCGGTAGGCTCACACTTTTCCATTCCGCTTCATGGATATTGGAGCGATACGTAGCAGTTGGTCGGCAACAACAGATGCACTTTATTGATTGATCTTCGTGGGACGAGCCGAGGGGGGTTGAATCAATATTTCAACTTTCTAAAACTTAAAACCATAAAAAACTGAAATTAAAATAGTAAGAGCAATAAAGAACAAGTTGAACACCAGTTTTTCATGTGGAAAACCCTTTCGAGTAAAAAACCACGACAGATCAATAGATTTCATTAACCAAATGGGCACCAACCCAGATTACATAAGTGAGCACCAACTCACTAAGAGCACCAACCCTCCTCGAAGCACCAACTCCAATTATTTGAAGCACCAACTCCAGAAGCCTAAAGCACCAACTTCAATAAGAGCACCAACTCTCAATAACTTTTCACAATTCTAGTATAATGCATTCCAATAAAAAATTTCCTTCGAATACCCTGAACTCACAACTCCTTGAGATACTTTTGTCCTTTATAAACATACTTTCAAAGAACGTTACAAAGAGTAACACCAATTATGACTTCCTCCTTTTCTAAACTCAAACAGAAATAGCAGCTCCAAGTCTCCTTCACAATTGGCATAAACAAACGATATCAAAGATTTCAAACATATATAAATCTCATGAACAGCATGTATATCATAGAGGAATAAACTTATGCAACAAAGCAAAATGCACAGCCAGCGCCATCATCACACTCTTTTCAAAACAAATGGTGCCCGCCACATAATACTAAGACTTTTTTATAGAAAGCCGTCAAATTCAGAAAATATCATAGAGAACTGGCGTTAACTTTTAGTTCTCATAATCTATTTTTCCTACACACCTCGACTTGCTTCAAGCAAAACAAAAATGCAAAGAGCACAAAATTGTTAAGACCACCAGCCTTAGACAATGCAATTACTAACCTTTTTCAGACCATACACCAAGTAATTAAAAGCAATACATTCCATAAATGAATACGTAGCACTCAAAGACTTCATCAGCAGCAGCACTGATTTTAATTCTCACGTCCCATTTTTTAAGGAAGGCTCACACGGCTTTGAGATAAATGTTATCACAAAATGCATATTCAGCGCACACAACACGTCTTCATACACACTCAAGCACAAGAAACGTTGCTTTTCAAGCTTCCTCGAATGACATATCTTGTTTTCTCATTCCTTCTACATACTATATGAAACTGGTAATAGCGAAAGCCTATATTGAGAGCGAACACATTCTTTTTACACCCCACGATATCTGTTCAATTCTTTTAAAAAAAAAACGCACATCATAAACCGGTAGCAAATATAGTATATAGCAGACACACAGAAGGGACAACGATTGATATGTTTATATTACCACATCCTGAAGCCGCCACACATAATGTAAGAAAAATAACACCGTCGACCATAATGAAACAAAAGAACATTATTGACCAAGAGAGAAAACCGACGCTGTCAAATTTTCTGTGATATCTTTTTGAATGCAATTTTCTCATTCTCTTTAATTTAGCTGCCCTAATCAAGAAAAAGGAATATGGCATAAACAACAACTTCAACCTTATAATACTCTTATCGTCCACAATAGCAATACTCTGAAGCCATTGCTAGGTAAGTAAAATCTCCAAGATAAATGCAAAGAGTAATTAAAGAGTTGCTTATCTTTATAATGACCCCTTTCTAGTGGAAGCACTTAATCCCAAATCTTGCTTTCAAGGTGTTCCTCAAGAGACATTAGAACGCTAGGAATCAATGAATTTCAGTAATAACTTCTAATAAGATTGAAGATGATATAAATATTCTGATCTTGTCAAAGATTGATTCCTTTCTTCCTTACCATGAATGATTCTAAACATATATTTCATAGATACATTAGAGTAGATATTGGCATCTTCAAGATCCTATAGATGTAGTCTTGTTATACCACTTATCACCATGATGAATGCATAAAATCATTATTTCTTATTAGGCT
>VDFB02046311.1:0-19336 GCA_007258455.2 Sequoia sempervirens | reverse complement strand
TTTTTGTTTTTCTCTTGTGGAAGGTATTTTTTGGTTTGCATGTCTGACCTTGGATTCTACCATTTTAAAAAGAATAAAAATTATTAATGTGCCTAAGTTTAGCTTAAGTAACTAAAGTGATAAGTGACTTAATTAATTAACCAATATGATTAGATTAATTAGGTGAAATAACTTATTACTCTAACACGCCCCCTTAAGATGAACTTCTAGGAAGTAGCTAAAACACTAAAGATGCATGAAAGAAAAGATAGGTCTTGACAACAAGGCCTGAACAGGTACCCATGTACAAATGCAATGAATGAGAAAGAGGAGAAAACCCAGTGGGACAAAACCAACTAGCACATCTCCCTCATTTGTTACAACAGCTCCAAGATTTCACATTCTTACAAGACTCTCAAGCCTTTGTAGCACCCTTTGTAGCTCTCTTGGCTCTCACAACCCTCTCTCTTTTTTCCTTGCTCTCTTCATTTGGCTTCCTTAAGCCTTGTAGCTCTATCTCCTTCACTTCATGTTTTTGAGCATCCAAATATTTTATATCCCCTATCTACTACATCTCTACTTCATGATAGGGTTCTCCTCCTTGAGTGGGGTTTGCTTTTATCACCTACATTTTGTGATATGGGTTCTCCTCCTCGAGCAGGGTTTGTTTTTATCAAATCACATTTTCTTAATTCTTACTCTCTCTATCTTCTTGGATTTCCATGGAGGTGGGAACAACAAAACAAGGATTTGACTGAGGAAAATCCCTATACAACACCAACAATTTCTCTAGATATTACACATGCAGGTTTTGAAGACATTCTCATGTTGGGGGTTTCATCACTTGCGTGGTTGTAAGCATTTCATTTCTACTTCACTTTATTTTAGTTTATCACTTTTTCTTACGTTCTTGCATTTTGGAAGTGCTTACTAATTAGAGTAGAAGCAACCACTATGTTATTTTCTGATATATTCTCGCTTTCTGGTCCATATGAGGCACCATCATGCCTCTAGGATGATAGTGCACCATGATGTCATCCATATTCTATTCTTTCATATTTTGTTTGAGAGCTTATCAGCTTATTCAAAAAATATCTATGATCTACTCTTTCTGATTCTAGAACTCTCGCATTGATTCCTTGATGTAGTTTAGTGTAGTTTGTCCCATGAGGCTCTCTGAATGAAGAGAACTCGCGACTAGAGAATCCCCCTTATCTAAAAAAAATTATTGAAATTTCACCTATATTAGTTGACATGACTCATACAACATACAAAAACACATCTTAGACTCCACTCAATCTTGGATTAGTTGTGCACATCACCAACATACCCTAGTCGGCCTCAAAAACAATATAACTTCACAAACTGACTTGAAACAACTGTGTGGTATTGGAAACAAGAAATATCTACATGCAATTCATACCTTAGACACTATGAGACATGTGGAGTATCCAAAAAAACTCATAAAACTAAACTTTACATTCTTTTGCTACATAAGTATACAAACATATGTTTTGTAGAAGATTAGGCGTCCATAATTATTTGTATCCATTTTCCACTTGAAAATCGGACTTGCAAAGTACCAAATGTTTTAAAAATTAAATATAGAATGTATTAGACTAAATAATTATGTCCTCAACTTTTCTTTTCCAAACCTTCATATCTAGAGAAATGTGGAGCATTGCAACAAGCCTTCATAAGTGCATTGCATTACCATAGCATAGAACAAAACTCTGTTACTTCTAACTTTCAATGTATAAGGTATATTGACATGAATCCTTAGATATAACACCTTCAAATATTCATCAAATTATCTTCAAAATCACAAGGCTAAATATTTTTTTGCAGAAAGATGCAAACAAAAATATTGTTACACTGCCTTAGAGCATATACTCTAAATGTATCAGGAATTTTTTTTATAACTTATCACTAAGTGTAGTACACCAAATTGGCAAGAAATCAATGTAGATAGGTTGAAAACACATTTTTTTTTCTTCCATCTTTTGGCCGAGAGCTTGTTAGATTATCCAAAAAATCTCTGTGATTTTCTCTTTCTGATTCTAGAACTCTCATGTTGATTCCTTAAGGTAGTTTAGGGTAGTTCGCCCTGTGAGGCTCTTTGAATGAAGAGAACCGTGAGTAGTGAATCCCCCTTATCTACAAAAAAATTATTGAAATTTCACCTAGATTAGTTGACATGACTCATAAAACATATAAAAATAATTCTTAGACTCCACTCAACCTTGGATTAGTTGTCCACAACACCGACATACCCTAATCAGCCTCAACCACAATATAACTTCACAAACTAACTTGAAACAACTGTGTGGTATTGGAAACAAGAAATATCTACATGTAATTCATACCTTAGACACTATGAGACATGTGGAGTGTCCAAAAAAACTCATAAAACTAAACTTTACATTCTTCTGCTAGTGTAAGTATCCAAACATATGTTTTGTAGAAGATTAGGCATCTAGAATGATTTGTATCCCTCTGTCACTTGAAAAGCAGAATTACAGAGTACAAAATGTCTAAAAACTTCAATATAGAATGTATTAGACATAACTGAGTATGTCCTCAAATTTTCTTTGCCAAACCTTCATATCTAGAGAAATGTGGAGCATTCCAACAAGCCTTCATAAAGGCATTTCACTACCATAGCATAGAACAAAACTTTGTTACTTCTAACTTTGAATGCATAAGGTATATTGACATGAATCCTTAGATATAACACCTTCGCATATTTATCAACTTATCTTCAAAATAACAAGGCTAAATCTTTTTTCTGCAAAAGGATGCAAACCAAAACATTGCTACACTGCCTTAGAGTATCTACTATAAATGCATCATGAATTTTTTTTATAACTTATCATTGAGTGTAGTATGCCAAACTAGGAAGATATCAATGTAGATAGGTTGAAAAAAAATTAATACATGTGTACCCACCTCTGCATCGTACTTAGACAATGATTGACTGTATCTCTTCCGCAACACTAAAATGCTGACTTGCACCATTAGATATTTCTACACATTGGAAATCTTTAGAGTATATACAATCATAAAATACTTTTGACATGAATGACAACCAATATTATCAAGCTACAACAATCATCCCCTTTTTCATTGATAGAAAAAACAATTTATGTGCATAAACA
Organism: Sequoia sempervirens; assembly: GCA_007258455.2. Classification (NCBI taxonomy): domain Eukaryota; kingdom Viridiplantae; phylum Streptophyta; class Pinopsida; order Cupressales; family Cupressaceae; genus Sequoia; species Sequoia sempervirens. Next base: position 16,199 of record VDFB02046311.1, on the reverse strand, counting down.
CTCCCCCTTAGATATTGTAACATAGATTTTTGGGAACCTAAATGCTTGCTCTTGCACTTCTAGGGTTTTTCACCTAAAAGGAGAGAGATTTAGGTCAAAAAAATGCTTATGTAACACTGAAATTAGGATGTGTGCAATGTGATATGATGTAAATTAACTTAAATAAATTCAATTGAATGATTAAAATGAACTAGAATGAATGCAAAAGTGCAATTTAAGCTATGTTTGAAAACACATTGTGATATGCAAACAACAATGAAAATGAAGAAATTATGCAGAACAGAGAGTATAGGGGTAAATCTGAGTGCACCTGGATGATGTGTGAGCTTTCTGGAATGTATGGAATGTTGATGAATTTTACTAATTTTTCACAGTGGGACTCATTCGCCCTGGGTGGCGAATTAGTCCACCTACTGATGAAAAACTGTCAAGAGTTGATTTTTGTCTCTCGGGATCTGAAATCTAACAAAACTCAAGTTTCTGATCTTAAGGTGGGACTCATTCACCATAGGTGGTGAATAATTCCTCTCCCAAAATTTTGAAAAACTAGGAGACAACTCTGCAATACCAGATCTGGAAATGTCTGCTTGTCGGGTTGCAAAAGTCAAATCTGTAGAAAACAAACAAATAACTCTCTCCAAGCTTGAATTTGAATTATGTTGACTTGAAGCACCTAGTTGACATAAAAATCAATCTTCAACACCTAATAACCTATCAAATCTACAAACAAAAGGCTACAAATACACAAGCAAAAGGGGAAAAATGATTAGGGTTAGTGAATAGGGGTTTGCCTTGGTCAAACCCCACTTTGGTAATTAAACCCTTGAAAAAATAATGAAATCCAAGAGAAAGATAAATTAATAACATGCAAATGATATCAACTCACCTAACTCTTGATAATGCAAGTCTGAAGTAATGTCAATAGCAGCTTCAAAGTGCTTTAATTGATGATGTAAAATGCTTGAATGTGATGTGTGATTGAATGCTTGAATGAATTGATTGTAGGAGATTGTTGGAGAGATAAAATGAGGTGAAAATCACATATTTATACAATTCTTGTTCCTTAGTATCCATTCACACCTCATCACAAGCTGACATCAAGTGATTTTGAATAAAATCCCAAAAGAAAATTTAAAATATTTTGAATTTGGTGCGAAGGGGGACTCATTTGCCATCCATGCCGAATGGGTCCCACCTAGGACCGAAATACAAGTGTCAGGAATAATGTTGTATTTAATGTTATTTGTTGGGATAACATTCAAAACTACACTTAATTAAGTCATATGAGCGCACAAAAAGACAAAATAAAGGATGAGAAAGGTGTAAATAGTGAAGATGTTCCTAGAAAAGTGTGAAGGCTTGTTACAAGACTTTACAACACTTCAATATAGGACTTGTTGATGAGTAGAAAGGTATTTTTTAGGTAAATTGTATTAAATAGTATCTAAAATAATGTAGAAATGTCTTACAACACTTCACAACACCTTCACAAGATGTCATTCTTTGAATTTTAGTACCTAAATAAGCATGTTCAAGCCATGTTACAAGATAAAATCAAAGAAACATAGTTCCAACACCATGAAACAAGAGCTAAAAGGCCATGAAAATGACAAGGGGCCATTTTTCTATGACACATTTATCCCCCATTTTAGTGAGAGGATGAACCTACTTCAAACTAACACTAAAGTAGCCATGAGCATCGAGGGGGAGGCTTTGAATGCACTTACATTAGAAAGATGGAATACAATGGTGAGGAGGGATGATCAAGCCCCCAAGATGAAGATCCCATGGTAGACTAGGAATAAGGACAAAGGAACACACAAGTGTTGAAAATAATTAGATGAAGCTTCGATCATGAGTCCAACTAGTTGTGAAAAGAGATCGAAGTTGATTGTTTGAAAAAGAGAATGTGTACTCACTCTTGGGCCACAAAACTTGTTGTCCATGGGGTGAGAAAACCCAACTATATACTCACTTTGGGGCCACAAAACTAGTTGTTGATGGGGTGAGAAAGCCCAAAAAGGTAAGATACATACGCTAGTTGGTATCCACTCAAAAAACACAAAAGTGGCTATTGGGAAAAGTCATGCCACTAGGTGGGCTTCCCGCTCAACCATGCTAAAGCTATACCACTTGATAACTTTAACATGGCGCTACAAAGAAAATGCTATGAAAAAAAAGACAAAGGGTACCACAATCATGCAAGTTGTGTTATGCAAGGTGGAAAAAATGCAGGATGTAAAAATGTAAAATGTTTGAAGGAGTCTTGTTCAGTTTATGCAAGGTCATTCACTTAGGGAAAATTATTTCCAATGTCCCCAAGAGAGGACCAATCAAAGAATAGTATATTCACAACTTAGGGGATGCAGTGCATCGCATCATACCACAAAGAGGAATGTAGTATACTTAGATAATCACACTTATGAAAGACATCACACACAATGTCATCCACAAAGTAACAAACGTATCCAAAAAAAATGACAAGGCTACACTAAGAAGCATGAATGCATAATGAAATAATGGTAATGTATGCCCCCCACTTTAGAGGAATTGCTACACATCATTTTGTGAGCAATTACTTGAAAGTAGAGAAGAAAAGAAAATGCAAAAATAAAACAAGACATGAGAGCCAACTTGGAAAGCTCTAGGGGAGAAGACCCAGTATCTGCCAGGGCTAACTTCGTGCAACCGTAGAATTCAAACCGTATGTCGAATCAGAAAAAAATTTATTGGGTTTTTTCGCACGAGTTAAGATCTTATAACGAAGGTTTTGGCTTCTGGGCAATTTGGTAGAGTGCAGTAGCATCTGATATGCGCGCAGAGGTCAAAAAGACACCTTTTAGAGGTGCCGCCCACTTGCCGTCACCTAACGTCCCAATACCCGCTAACTATAACCACCAATTTTTTTTTTTTAAACACCTAATTGTGTCACTTTTAATATCTAATTAAAACTCTTTTATCATTCAAATCCACTCAAAAGTCAATGGGTCTAACTCACGTTAGCACCTTATAGAATCATTTTGGCACCCATTAAAAATCACTCCTACATATTAATCTCCTTACTAAAGCACCAGACACCAAACACATTACACCCCAATTAATCTTTATTTGGGGTCTGATTGACGCATATGACTAATGTTTTTTTGTGGGTATCCCATCCTATTCATTCACTTTACCATGCGATCTATCTGGAAGCTTCCCGGCGATGGAGAAGGATGCAGATGGTGACGGCTCTCCATGGCTCCTACACGTGCGCATGACTTCAGGTAACATCTAACATCTTTCTCCTTTGAATATGCAAACAATGGTACTGGTTAATCATTTTCTTCTGCATCTTTCATGACCCGTGAAGGGTTTATTCGATGATTGAAACTTGTGAAGGTTTTGTTCGATGATTGAAAAATTATTACTGCTTGTCTATGAAATAAATCATTCATCTTACATGCTTCTCGCCATGTGCTATTTTATTTTGCTAATGTCATGGTACTGGTGTTATACACACAGGTTTTTTTTTGGGGTAAAATAATTTCCTGTCCTCATTTTACCACGCACTCACAACGTGGTAAAGTCGACTGTATCATGATTTTGTCTGCAGAAATGATAATGAATTTCAGGTTTGCAAAAAACCTTTGCTTTTGTTTTTCCAACATGGGTTTTATTGTATTAAATGGATTAAATACAACTCCGTAGTCGCATTGTCCTGGGCGATTTTGTCTCCCCATAAATGATTAGGAATTTCGTGGTTTGAAAAATAATATTTTTGTATAAGCTGACTTTTGCAAAACCAGCCGTCACTTTGGGCATAAATTATTTGTGAAAACCCTTGCTTGGTTTTTTCCATATTCGTGTGCTTAAGAAATTAATATCATGAAACCCTTGTTTGGAATATTCTGCATCTATCTGAAAAATGAATTTGTGAAAACCCTTGCTTGTCTTTTTCCAAATTTGTGTGCTTAAAGAATTAATCTGATGAAACCCTTGCCTGGAATATTCTACATCTATTTGAAAATGCACTTCTGTATTCCTAGCTTGGTTTTTTCCAAATTTGTGTGCTTAAGGAATTAATCTCATGAAACCCTTTCCTGGAATATTTTGCATCTATCTGAAAATGCACTTCTATTCCTATTTAAGGTTTTTCCAAATTTGTGTGCTTATGAAATTAATCTCTGGTGCATGTTCCCGGTCTGAAATATCGTGATCTATCCTGGAAAATTACCAGGAAAACCCCTTAGTTTGGTTTTCCAAATCTGCAGGCTGGAAGGTCTAATCTCATGAAACCCCTTCCTCGAATATTCTCAGATCTATCCTAGTAACACACTTTGCATTCCCTCATGAAAGTGAGGAATTATTATTATGTGAAACCCCTATTAATTTCTGTGCACATTTATAAAACTCAATACATACATACATACATGAGCATGTATGTATGTATGTATGTGTACATACATACCATACATATATATGTACATACATACCATGTATATATGTGTACATGCATACCATGTATATATATGTGTACATACATTACCCATGTATATATGTATATATGTATGTATGTATGTATGTACATTACATACATACGCTACATATGTATATGTATGGTATGTACATATTATTATATATGTATGGTATGTATGTACACTATACCGTGATGTACACATACATACATACCATATATATATTTTGCATCTATCTCATCACTCATTTCTGGTGATTCCCAATGAGTGAGGAATTATTATTATGAAACCCTTGGTTAATTTCTTGTGCACTTTTCTGAAAACCCAAGTATGTATGTATGTGTACATACATACATACATACATACATATATGTATGTATGTGCACATACATACATACATGTATATATGTATGTATATATTGAAAGCAATGACAAGCATCCTCTGCACATTCCTCTAATATCCCAAGTTTTAGGTAGGTACTTATAGTTATTTTCATTTATGCAGTGTCTTCTTACTTTATACATTCTAGCATTTGTTTATATTTTTCGATTCTCCATTGCACATACAATGTGCTAGGGATACATATATTTGTTAATATTTCACACTCTGCTCATTGTTCATTCAAAGAATTGATGGTATATGTGTATCCCTGCCTTATCCTTTTCAAATAAACAATGCACTGGTTTAATCATTTCTTTGCATCTTCTACTCCCACCCATTACAATTTTATCTGAAGGATTGAAAATTATACTACTACTCTTTGTTTTATGAAATAACCATTCCTCCTTACATTCCCTTTCGCTTCATAAAAGTTGTTATATGTATACAGTATTCATGTATAGAGCAGTATATACACATACATACATACATTTGAGTATATATGTATATATGCATGTATGTATGTATGTATGCACATGAGATATTATATGATATTATTACACATACATACATATATGTATGTGTATATGTATGTAACATGGCATACATATATATATGTATGTATGGGGATGTATGTACATATGTTACATATGTGTATATATTTTTGCATAGCAGTATAAAGCAAATTTACAAAGAGAGTGCTGGGTAAAATGAGCAAAATGGAATGGATAATCTACAAAAAGCATTAGTCATATGTGATTTCAATCGCACCCCAAATGATTAATTAGTGTAATGTGTTCGTGTCCGTGCTTTAGTAAGGAGATTAATATGTAGAGCGATTTTACAAGCTAAAATGATCGCTAAGGTGCTAAATAATGAATTAGGACCTACTTGAATTTTGGTCGGATCTTGAAATTACAAAAGAGTTTTAATTAGGGATGTTAAAAGTGACACATTTAGGTGTTTTTTCTTTTTTTCAATGTATATTACTGATTTTCTGCAATTTATATGTATGTATATGTTTATATGAATACATGCATGTATGCTTATGTTTCTATGAATGTTTGCATGTATGCTTATGTTTGTATGACTCTATGCATGCATGCAAACCTGCAAAAAATCACAAATATATAAGGCTTCCCAAATGAACATCGAATCCAAATATAGTGCAGAATTCAGTCATATCATCTCTAAAAACCTACGTAAGTGGCAGCTACAAATTCAAATGCTATAAAAAATTCATATTTCAAACACAACAATCAAATTGAATGCATTCAATTGTTAGATTCAAATTTCTAAATAAGAGGGATAGCAGCCAGTGGCATTCACAAATTTTCTCCTCTACTACTATATTCACAATTGAACTTGATTAATTATGTGTTGTTGTACATGCATTATTTCAAAGGTCATATGATGTTTGTATGTTACTAGCCTCGGTTGTGACTACCCATGGTTGTAAATCTTTTCTTGCAGGCATGGGAGAACAAGGAGAGGTGGTGCAACAATGTTCATGGTGGGCAGTTTGGTAATTGTGTTTGTCAACACACCAAATAATTAAGGATTTTTTGTTCAAATTGTTCTAAGTTTCAATTATTGTTCTATATTTTTTACTAACTAGTATATCTTTTTTTTTATTTCAATAACTATTGTCCATGTTTGTTTGTTGTATTATATTTGTTTGTTGTGGCAGGCATGTCAAATGGCTAGGAGGTTGTGAAGAGCATGTCAAATTGTAAGATTACATTTTAGGTAAAGTCTTTCAAGACTTTACTTTGGCTGTGACCCGATAGACATTGTGTTCATTTATAATGTTCATTTTTATTATTCATCAGAAACTCTTACACTTATACTTTTATAATTTCAAATAGATTAATTTATGGATATAAGTTGCATATGTAGATCTATAGCTATATGTATGCATACTTAGCTGTGTATACATATGTATGTATGTATGTATGTATGTATGTGCTGTATGTATGGCATGTATGTATGTATGTATGTATGTGTGTATGTATGTATATATGTACATACATTACATAAGATATATATATATATATATATATATATATATATATATATATATATATATATGCAGTGGTGTGGGGTTGTAGAGAGTGTGTCAATTTGAAGTATGATGGCGACATTTTAGGTCAAGTCTTTCAAGAGTTTACTTTGGTTGTGACCTGGTAGACATTGTGTTCATTTATGATCTTTTTTCTTATGATGTTCATTCATGAACCTGAACAATGGGATTTGATTTATGGTGGGATTTACTTATTCATTGTAAACTTACAATTTAGAATTAGATTGATTTCCACTTACACTTACACTTACAATTTATGGATATGCTACATATAGATGTATAGTTATATATATATGTATGCATATACTTAGTTGTGTATACATATATATATATACACACACACATGTTCATTCATGAACCTGAACAATGTGATTTGATTTATGATGGGATTTACTTATTCATTGTAAACTTACAATTTAGAATTAGATTGATTTCCACTTACACTTACAGTTACAATTTATGGATATGCTACATATAGATGTATAGTTATATATATATGTATGCATATACTTAGTTGTGTATACATATATATATATACACACACACACAACTATGTATATGCATAAAAATACATATATATATGTATGTATACATATATATATGTATGTATACATATATATATATATATGTATATGTATGCATATACATAGTTGTATGTGTATATATATGTACATATTTTTCTGAATTTCAATCACATACATTTCTTAATTTACATTTAAATTTTCAACAATGTTAGTTAGATGAATACAACAAACACATCCAACAAAATGATAGATGAATACAACATACAAAAAACTAATTTCGAATCACAAAAGCATAGATGATTAACTTGGAAAGAAGACAAGGAGTCTTTAGTCTTACAAAAAACACACTGGAACACATCAAATTAGATAAGTTGAGAATAGACTACCATTTAGTTCTACAAAATTAGACACTAGTATCCTTTGGCTATCCAATACAACAAACTAGTATCCTTTGGTTGTCCAATACAATAGACTAGCATTCAATTTTACAAAAAACACTCTAGCACACTTCGAGGTTAAAAAGTTGACAAAAAAATCCTAATCAGACATCCACAGATCTGATTATGAAGTGGTGTGTCCTTGGGGTCAATTGACTCCACGTCAACTGGAGAAGATGTTAAGGACTGCGGATTGTTCTGTATGGCACTTGCTATACAAGCAAGCAATGAATGATTTTCCTCTAGAGTGAGCTGTAACTATGGAGAGCAGCCTTCAAAAGACCCATTTTGTAGGCTACTAAGAGCTGCAAAGGCTTGAGACAAAATGTTAATCATGTCCCTTAAAATTGGATGTTGACTTAGAAGAGGAGTTGTAGGAGTACTCTTCTATTTCTTTCTACTCTTTCTACCTGCTTTTGGTTTTCCTTCAACTATCTAGCAATCTTTGATTGCTCCCTTTGAAGCTCCTTTTCATGTCACTGCCTCAGTTTCTCCTCAGCAATTTTTTTTTTTTGGAACACACTCCAATCTATTTGCCTCCCTTTGTGCGAGGATTGCTTCTCTTTCTGCCTTCCTTTTAGCCATTTGCTCCCTTTTCCTTTGTTGCAATTCTTGGTTTCTTTGCTTTTGTGCCTCTTTTTCATTCAACAAATTGAAGAAATCATCCGATGTCAAAATTTGAGACTGCCTACTAAGGCGTAGGACCCCATTGCGACCTCTATTAGATGATTGGTGCACTCGTTGCATTGGGAGTTACAAAAAAGTGCTTCTACTGCTTGCTAGTTGTTGATCATTGACTTGTGTGCATGACACATAGTCAACCTCTTCATCACTTGAGTCATTACCATCGAGTCCATCCTCTTCATCATTTTCAGCCTCCCAATTTCTCCCAGTTGTGAAGTAATGGATGACATCTTCAGGATCAACATTCGGTAGTGATGGCATGGAAAACCCTTCATCCACTTGACTGAAATTGAGATGCACCCCTAGGTTCAAAGCTGCATCTTGAAATTCAGATGGCAGATTGAGACTCTCTTCATTTTTAGCTGCCTGATTACATGATTGCGCTGCTAGTTCTTGTTGAATTTTTGTTGCCTCAATGTTTTCTGGATTTGGGGGAATGTTTGCAGAAAAGGTTTCCACAAACTATCCAATCTGTTCCTCATTCCAACTTGCTATCCTTAAACAACTCTTTGTTACTATGAACTATGCCTCTTCATTAGCTGTATCACCCTCAGTTTCTGCTCCCAATGTCATTCCTTCCTCTTTTACCATGAAAGCTTGGCTTGGCCCCATATCCAAGTCAAGTTCATGTCGATCTAATGGCCAAATTCCTATTTTTCTAAAACCACTTGCAATGTTATTAGGAGTCAAAGCTTGTGCAAAAGCTTTGTTGGCAAGTGTTGTCAACTCTTCCCTTCCAATGTCAAGTTGAGGATTTTCAGAGAGCCATATAGTCCTTTGCTGTTTGAAGTAGTTCTTAAATGGTGAGAACACACTAACATCAAGGGGCTGCAATTTGTGGCTAAAATGTGCTGGAAGTGTGAGCAAATCTATTCCCATAGTCTTTGCTTCTTCGAACGTTTTGAATGCCACATGGCTGCCATGACCGTCAAAGATTAGAAGCTATTTGTTGGTTGGTGACACACCTCCTAGGACATTTTTTATGAAGTGTTTTAACCATTCCACAAATAATTCTTTGGTCATCCAAGCATGCTCTTGGATTGCCATACATGCCCTTGGATCACAGTTAACAATATAGTTTCTAATGTTCCTTTTGGACTTGAACAAATAGTAACAAGTTATAGCTTGACCTACTGCACTAACACAAGCTAGAACAGTGATCCATTCTCTGCTTTTAGCAATTAATTGTGGAACAAATTTCATCCCTATTTTTGTAATAACTCTCATTACACAATTTATGCCAGCTTGCACACCTATTTCATCGTAGTTCCATATGTTTTTGGGCCCATAATTATGTTTGTTGTACAACTCCTCCAAGTTATCATAGAATGAAGAAACTATTTTGAGGTGCAGCATTATAGCTCAATCTGTGTCCACTCCTTCGGGTGTTCAAATTGTTAGATCAGGATGCCTTTGATGAAATCCAACCCACCATGACCTCCTTGGTATCCCATTTGTGAATGGGTTAGGCATCACTCCAACCATGTGGGCCACCATTGACTTAAGCTGTGACACTTGAAGGCCATGGCCAATATTAGCCATATCTTTACACCATTGCACAATTTTAGCTTCTTCTTCATCTGTTAGGATTGTTTGTGGCCCCCTCTTTTTTGTGGATGTCACACCATTAAGCCATGCCTGCAAACTACTAGACAAGATTCCCCATTTGATTGTTGAACCTCTGATTGACATTTGATGGTCCTCAACATCTGCAATGGTTTTTTCCATGTCATGCATAGACCAAATTTTCATGCAAAGATCCGGGGTTGTCACTTGGTTAGCAGATGGTGGTTCCATTTCTATGTCAGTATTATGAACAATAGGCTCAAAACCATCATTTTCATTGGTCTGTTCTGCATTTTTAGAAATAACTTTCTTGTCCATGTTCACTGCTCGCTCTTTATCAACATCTGGAACATTGAATGTCACTCCACAAGGTACTCTATTCAAGCACCTCCCACCTGATCTTTTCCTCTTCTGCCTTAGTGCCATGATTTTCAATGATCTTTTACATTGTAAGTGATCAAGTGTCAAAAAAAAAATGTATAAACATTGCAAAACATAGATATAAGTACAAAAAATAGGTATAAACATTGCAAAATAGAAAACAGATCTATTTTATCATTCAAATCTGCTCAAAAGTCAATGGGTTGAATTCAAGTTAGCACCTTCTAAAACCATTTTGGTGCCCATTAAAAATCACTCCTACATATTAATCTCCTTACTAAAGCACCAGACACCAAACACATTACACCCCAATTAGGGTCCGATTAAAGCATATGACTATTTTTTTTTTGTTGGGTATTCGATTCTTTTGCATCATTTAATTTGGGTTTACATATATATATGTAGATATAGATGTATTTTTATGTATTTGTATAAATATATGTATACATGTATCTGTGGATACATATAATTACATAGTTACATGTATGCATATATCTGTACATATACATATATATATATATATATATCTATATATGCATAGATATATGTATGTATATGTATCAATGTTCAAAGTACATTGTATAGACTTGGGTTTTCAAAAAAGAGCACAAGAAATTAACCAAGGGTTTCATAATAATAATTCCTCACTCGCAGGAATACAAAAGTGCATTTTCAGATAGATGCAGAATATTCTAGGCAAGGGTTTCATGAGATTAATTCCTTAAGCACACGAATTTGGAAAAAACCATGCAAGGGTTTTGACAAATTCATATTTATTTTTAATGGGTTTGTCGATTTATGCCCAAAATGACATGGGTTTTTTATAAAAAGGTCGAAGCAGACCAAAAAATATTATTTTACAGACATGTGTTCAAACCCACAAAATTCCTGATCATTTCTGGAGACAAAATCATGAGACAATCAACTTTACGAGGTCGTATTTAATCATTTAAGCACAAAAAAAACCAAATTCACATTTTTTTAGGGTATGTATGTATGTATGTGCATACATACATACATACATGTACATATATATATATATATATATATATATATATATATATATATATATATATACTCTTTCCTATATATATATATATATATATATATATATATATATATATATAATATATATATATACATATATATATATATATGTATGTATGTCACATATACATACATACAGCATACATATATATATATGTATGTATGTATGAAACTATACATACATACATACATACATACATAAATTCAATGTGGGAAAAGTAGTGTAAGAGGAATGATTTATTTCATAAACAAGTAGTAATAATTTTTCAATCATCGAATAAATCCTTCATGGGTCATGAAAGATGCAGAAGAAAATGATTAACCAGTACCATTGTTTGCATTTTAAAAGGATAGGCAAAGGATAGACATATACATCGATTTGTTGAATGAACAAGAGACACAGAATGTAAAATGACAAATATATGTATGCTAGCCTGTTGTATGTGCAATGGGAAGTAGAAAAATATAAACAAATGCTAGGCTATTGTATTGGATAGCCAAATGAAACGTATTTAAACAGAGTAATAGACGTGTATATGTGTGTTTGTCTATGTATATGCATACATATATACATGTATATATGTATTTGTATATATATATATATACACACACACACACACATATACATATTAAACCTTGATAAATGACCAACCCTGACAAATGACCAAAAATAAACAAATATAAATAGGTACACATATAAGAAAAAATAAATGACAACTATAAACCCTGATATAAACACTGAAGTAAATGACAAATGAGCAAAAACACACAAATATAAATATAGGTACCATTGTTTGCATTTTCAATGGATAGGCAAAGGATACACACATATACATCAATTTGTTGAATGAACAAGAGACACGTAATGTAAAATGACAAATATATGTATGCTAGCCCTCTGTATGTGCAATGGAAGAGTAGAAAATATAAAAAATACATAAGAATTTATAAAGTAAGAAGACACTACATAAATGAAAATAACTATAAGTACCTACCTGAGATTTGGGATATCAGAGGAATGTGCAGAGGAATGTGCAGAAAATATTTTGTCGTTGCTTTCAACTTTGTAGAGAATAACATGCAATTGTGAATGCCACTGGCTACTTTCCCCCTCTTATTTAGGAATTCAAATCTAACAATTGAATGCATTCAATTTGGTTGTTGTGTTTCAAATTTGAATTTGTTTGAGCATTTGAATTTGAAGCTACAAGTTACGTAGGTTTTTAAAGATGATATGACTAAATTCTGCATTACATTTGGATTTGATGTTTATTTGGGGAGCCTTACACCTATATTTAATTGTGCAGGTACCTACAAGAAATGAAATAAATACATATAGCTACCAGGGAATGTGTGAAAGACTGTGCATTTCAAATCCCATATAGTTAAAAGGAGATTGTGATTATGTCATCTAAAGCACCATTAGCTGTGCATGTATACTTGTAAATATAAAATGTAGTGAGGGACAAACATTTGCAAGTGGGGGTAATTGTAACAGTAAATGATTTAAATGAAATTGTAAATGAGCCTTTTTATGTGCAAGTTGACTTCTTTTATAAATGCAAAGGCATGTTTAGCTGTCTACTATGATTGGTGAGTGACTCATTTTGTTATGAGCAGCTATTGGTGTTGTTGTAATTTTCTATTTGTTCATAAAAAAGTTTTTTAGTGGATCAAAGTTAAAATTTTTTTGGGGGGTGGAGTGAGCATGGAAATTGGCGATTATTCAATGGGTGGTGAATCTTGGGTCTTCTCCCTATGCCAAGTCATGTTTTGAAGTTAGGTTGTGTCATGTCAAAAAAAAAAAAAAACAAAGAAAGGGGAGTTGCCCCCAAGAAAAGAAAATACACCAAACACATAAGGGAGATCTATGGATTTGGGGTCAGTATGCTTGTTGTTGCAATGTTGTTATGAAAGAGCTTGGAGGCTGTCATCACTCCCAAATACATAGAAATGGAAGAATGACCTGAAAGTGAAAACAAAAGAGGAGAAATAAAGTTCATTTTGGAAGATTAACATGGAAAAATTTTGGTCTCAATGCTTTACATCGTCAAAAGAAGAAGCGAAATGAAATTAAAGAAGAAAATAAAAATAAAATCTTTTAGGTCCAACTTATGGAACTTTTCGGTCGATGCCTTACATCATCTCAAAACAAACAAAGACAAAGGATCATTTAAGGTCAAAATCACAAAGGGAATCTCGCCATCATCAAAAAGAAAAGAGAAAAGGACAAGGATTGTTTGGGTCAACATGGAAGAGACATAGGGCATCTCTACTCTTTGCGTCATCCCTAAAAGGAAAAACACAAAACAAAGAAAAGAGAAAATGACAAACACTATTTGGTTCAACATGGAAGAAACATAGGGTGTCTCTAAACTTTGAGTCATCCCCAAAAGGAGAACACAAAACAAAAGAGCGAAAAAGACAATGTATGACATATAGAAGAAGAGAGATACAAATAGAAGAAGTGTATGAAGAGAGGATATATCAAACACATGATATGGGGGAACACAATACGCATATCAAAAGGTAAATAAAAAGAGAAAAGAAAAAAAAGGCTAGTTAGGTGAATGCAAGTCAACCATCTAATAGGTCATCCACCTCCCAATCATGTTGATTATAATGCGAGGGAAGTTGACTGTCGAAAGGAAGAATTGCAAGTGCTAAACTAGGAGTTGTACTAGGTTCTTCACTTGGTGGAGATGATTTATCATTTAAAATAATTGTAGATGAAAATAAAGAGTTAAAATCATTGTGTATTTCTTCATCTATTTTAGTGATCTTCGCATCATCATCATCATCATCAAGATTAATAACAACGAGAGGATGAAGGGTGATTTCTAAGGATTGATGTATCAAGAGTGTTCGTTGTTGGATGGGTTCATTTTTTTGTGATTGTTGGGGTAAAAGGTCAAGAGAGGGAAGGTGGTCATCTATCATGTTTGTCAAGGGTGGAGGTTGATTTCCTTTATCATCATCCATACGAGATTGACGAGCAAGGAGACGATGGTGATGCCGACATTCTCGAGCATCGCGGTTTCGTTTAATTCTATTTTGGAGTTGTTGAGGTGTAAGAGAAGATTGAGTCATCATAAGTTCTTCCAACTCTGAAGGGGGAAGAACAAGAAAAACCAAAGAGGATGGATCAACCACTTTCTCTTTTTCTTTATACACTTCTTTGATATGAGGAGATAGGACAAGAGTTATTTCATTTTCTCATGGTTGTTTAAAAAATGGCTAGGAAGTGTCAAGAGGGGATTGTTCAAAAGGTTTGATGGTTTTTTCAATATCGGATTTAGGTGTAATCATGGTTTCATCTAGGATAGGATGGGTGGAGGTGGATGGAGATGTGTTACAAAGAGATAATTCATCTATCTTTTTGGCTTTAAACTTTTCATAAGCAATGTAAAAGAAATCCTTACGAGGGGTGATAGGTTCCATGGGTTCAGGCCAAAAGGATTCTTGTGAAAATTTACCTTCA
The DNA here is from genome assembly GCA_007258455.2 of Sequoia sempervirens. NCBI lineage: Eukaryota > Viridiplantae > Streptophyta > Pinopsida > Cupressales > Cupressaceae > Sequoia > Sequoia sempervirens. The sequence continues at coordinate 1,160 of VDFB02046311.1, read as the reverse complement.
GAAGATAAAGGATTAAATCCACTATGTTGTACGGTGAATACCTTATTGCCATGTGGAAACTTCAAGCACTTATGAACAACTAATGAGACCATTTTCATTGAGAAAAGCCAAGGAAGTCCTAGACGCAAACGAAATTTCTCAAATTGTGGAATAATGGAAAATTTTACCCCCAAAGTCTTAAGTCCTATTTGTAAAGGTAGCATGATCAATCCAATCATAGGGAATGAAAAACCATGATTTGTTTTAATCCATACATATATTTTGAGATATCAAGAGATTTAGTGGTTTGGCCATTATGAGGAATAACATCTATCGTAGCTACAAGTTTATCCACATGACTAGCTTGGGTAACAATAGGAGGTGTATCAGGTTGTTCATTGTGTGTGTCAATAGTCATTACATTAGGCTTCAAAGATTCACTAGCCTTGACAAATGAAGTAGTGTGTTAAGGCATAGGGTTGGTGAAAATCTGAAAATTTTGGTTAGGGGGTGCAACAGACTTATTGCCTTGATCATTAACACCCATAATGGTCAATTCACTTGAATCAATGAGGTCTTGAACTAAATGTTTAAGACACTTGCAATGTTCGGTGCCATGGCCATTTTGATGATGAAAATGGCAATAAGCATTAGGTTTTAAGGTAGGTGGTAAGGGTTTATTAGGATCAAGTGGTCAAACAAGTGGTAAGGTGAGCATGCATTTTTGAATTAATTGGTTCATTGTGTGATGGGGGGTATCGGGTAAAGGAGTGAATTGTCTGTTTGGATCGATATAATGATAAGGAAAGACTATCTTAGTAGTGGCCATTGAATTTTGAACTTGTTGAGTTGGTTGCGATTGTGGTGAAGGAGGTCGATTAAACTATAAAAAGCCTTAGTTAGGTTTGAAAAAAAAAATTTGTGTGTTGTTTTGGTTGTTATTGTTGCTTTTAGGTTTATCAACTCGGTTAGAAGTGGATTTTGAATCATGACTTGAAACCAAATTTTTATAATCACATAAGGTTGTGCATAAATGCATGAACGAAGGAAATTTCATCATGGTAAGTTTATCTTGAAGGTTGGTGTGCAAATTCTCAATAAACATCTTCTGCAGATGTGAATCTAGAATTTTGACATCAACTTGAGGATATAAGGATTGGTAAAGGGAGATGAAATCTTTC
>VDFB02046310.1:0-10823 GCA_007258455.2 Sequoia sempervirens | reverse complement strand
TATGTAAAATTTGATTTCCATGTTGTATGCTTTCATTATAGTAGAGATATGCTTAGCTGGATTATATTCAGCTTCTCCTATTTTTTTTTTCTAAAAGGTTGTTTTATCATATTATGTTGTATTAGGAGGGAGAGTTCATGCAATTTCTGAATGTTTTTTTTGTTACTCTTAGAAATATTTATGTTTGATCAAACCTTAATGAACACTTCCTTCAGAAAGATTTGAAAGTCTGCACTATGGTTGTTGTTAGCCTTTTTTGTTCGTTCTCTTTCCAACAATGAACAATTATGGCATTATTTGTCTAATTATATCAATCATAGGGATTTTTGGGTTTGAAATGTTGTAAAAGTGTTGGCGCATCTCTATTTTTTATGTTTTATATTTACATTTCCTTCTACCCTTTTCTCCAAATCCCAAAGAAGAGTTGACTTTCTATAAAAATATTGGAGGTATTCAGTGAGGCGCAAATTGGTCCCCCACTCATTGAATTTCCCATAAGATTGTTAGAGAGGCACAAGCTTTGATGATCAATAGTTCTTTCCATTGTACCTAGCACAAGAAAAGGAAAGGAACCTATGTTGATGAAATCTAAACCACAAGTCTTCCAAATCCTATTTTTTTAGACAATCCTTGACCCACCCTATATGGTAAAGGAAAACATACATTTGGAGTTTGCAAACTGAAATTTCTTTACCTTTTTCAACAAAGTGCTTTGGTTGTGACATGTAAATCTCTTCCTCCAACTTACCATGAAGGAATGTTGTCTTGGCATCCATCTGTTTCACTTCTAAATCATATGTTTCTACAAGTGATAACAAGAATTAGATAGCTGCCAACTTCACAATAGGAGAGAATATCTCACCATAGTCAATTCCCTTCACTTGTGAAAACCCCTTAGTGACCAACCATGCCTTATGCTTCTCAATATTTCCATTAGGACCACACTTTTTCTTGAACACCCATTTACAACCAAAATATTTGTGTTCAACCAGAAAAGGTACCAAATCCAAAGTCTTGTTTTTATTTAATATAGCCATCTCTTCATCCATGGCTTTCATCCAAGAATTAACATCACTCATACTCATATCCTCTCTAATAGTCCTAGGCTCATTAGAGTTAGTAATCATAGAAAAATTACAACTAGAATTAAACAAGAAATAATCAAACCTTTTTTGTTGTCATCTGACTCGTGTAGACCTCCTCAAAGGTTGAGGTTGAGGTTCTTCTTCTTCTTTATAAATTTCAATTTTTTTCAAGAGCTCTCCTCATTATCAAGTCAAATAGGAGTGTGTAGTTTATCTTTCTTTTGAGTAGGTGGAATTTTAACTACCTCCTTCTGTTTCTCCTCTTTCTCTAGCTGCAACTCAATAGCATGAAGGTTTCATCTCTCTAAAATTCACACTTCTATTATAGAGAACCTTCTGAGCTCATGGATCCCATAGCTTGCACCCTTTCAAACTGAAACCATAGCAAATAAAGATACACTTAAATACATTATTCTCCAACTTTGAACTCTTCTCAATAAAAACATGAGCATAATCTTTACAACCAAATACTTTGAGATGTCTCATCAAAGGATTTTTACCAGACCACACCTCCATGGGTGTATTTCCAACAAGTGTTGATGTAGGAGATATGTTGATCAAATAACATAAAATAGCAACTACCTCGGCCAATAACTTCTACTCAAGTCTAGCACCACTCAACAAACTCCTATCCCTCTCCATCAATGTCCTATTCATCCTCTCTTAAACTCCATTTTGTTTTGGAGTGTATGGAGTTGTCTTATGTCTATCAATCCCACATCTCTTTAGAAAACTTGTCAAACTCTATGGAACAAAACTCACCACCATTGTCAATCCTCAAACACTTGATCTATCTGCTAGTCTAATTTTATACCAAGGCCTTAAACTCCTTAAACTGACTAAAGAATTCAGCTTTACTTCTGAGAAAATAAATGAATGCAATTCTACTATAATCATCTATGAAAGAAACAAAATATACACATTTTGATAATGAAATAACATTTATAAGACCAAAAACAATCTTAATGAACATAGTCCAAAACCCTAAAAGACATGTGAGAACTAGAGTAAAACTAAACACAATTTTTTTCTCCATAAACACAATGTTCAGAAAAATTAAAATAGAGATTACAATCATCAAGGCCTTCAACAAGGCTCTTCTTCTTCAGGATTCTAAGACCCTTCTCACCAATGTGACCAAGTTTTTAGTTCCATAACATTTTCTTCTCTACATGAAGCTTAATTTCCATGGAATGAGCACCCTTACGTACCCAAAATCCATGAACATCAAATATAGTTGCAACATACTTCTTCACTACAAGATCTGATGGTGATGATGAAGAATCCAGAGGTCTCTTCTTTGGTAAATTAGAAGAACTATTGCATTGAACTATGTATGCATCCAGCTTATACAAAGTTCCAACTCGAACACCCTTAGCCAACACCATAGCTCCTCTCATCATCTTGCATCCTCCACTAGAGAAAAAATCTTGCACTCCCAAATCATTTAGTTTACTCATAGAAAGTAGGTTTCATGTGAAGTTGATATCTATAAGACACCATCTATCCCCTTCACTCTTCCATCAAGAAATATGATTTTGAATCTTTCATGACCAATGTTCTTCAAGTGAGAGTCATTACCTAGGTACATCTTCCCACCATCGATATCTTCATACTTCAAAAACCAACTTCTATGAGAGGTCATGTGGAAAGATGCACCCAAATCCATCAACCACACATCTTTTGATGCATAGGTTGCTAAGGTTGTAAAAAAATATTTTGCTTCATCTTGAGATGATTTGTTAGATTCAAAATCAAAGAAATAATTATTTTTCTTCTCCTCCTTATTGCAATATTTTCAAAAATAATCGGTTCCACGATAGTTCCAACAATTTTCCTTGGAATTCTTACTAAGAGACATAGATAGATCCCCAAATAATTTGACTTAAATTTCTTTTCCTTCTCATTTCCCTTCTCTTTCGGTTTTCCATGAACAACAAGGGTATCCTCTTCCATCTCAAAAGGCTTTCTCTACACCTGTTTAGATAACAATGAAGCAACAACCTCATCCACTTTGAAAGTGGTTGTTTTGCTTCCAATAGCCATTACCAGGTGATCACATGAGTCTAGCAAAGAACACAATAGGAGCATGCAATGGTCTTGTTTAGAACCTATTTGAGAAATCAACATGTTAAAGGAATTTAGGTGGTCTATCATGGATCCTCAATCTTCCATCTTTAGAGAATACATCTTCTTTCTTAGGAATAACTTGTTTACTAAGGATTTATCTTGATAAAAATCTCCAAGTTTCTTCCACAATGCAGTAGAGTTTTTCTCTTCATGAACATTTAGGAGAACAAAATCAACCAAAAAAAATCTAATCAGACCCTTGGATTTTTGATCCATGATATCCCAATCTTCTTTTTTCATGCTCGTTGGTCTGGTTCCAAAAACTGCAAGCCATAGATCACGATGTACACAAATTTCTTCCATCTTGAGCTTCTAAAGCTTAAAGTTAGCATCATTAAACTTCTCCATCTCAATCCTCCCTGATGTGTCTTCCATATCTTTCCTACAACAAGTTCATGAAATGCACTTCTATAAAACTCCCACTAAAACAAAGATCAGCTCAAAAAACCCTTCTAACCAAAAAAAGGAATCAAGGTTGGCCAAGCTCTGATACCAACTAAAAGGAAGTTGGGTGAGCACAAACAACTTCCTACACTAATATAAGTAAGGAAGAGTTACAAAAAAATTCTACAAACAACATATATAGTTATAGTAAAAGAAATACATAGAGAGAAAGGAGGCAGAATAGCAAGAACACATAAACAATGACACCATATCTACACATAGGGAAAACCCTTTTGGGTAAAAAAACCCCACCCTACAAAAACACATCACTAATGTATTGTCTAAAGTAAGGATTACAATGTAGGCCCAAGTACAAAGCTTCTTTAGCAAGTGTTTCAAAGCAGACACCTATCTCAGAGTGAATCTGGTAGCACTTCATTACTTGGAAAAAAATTATGCATTCTGCAATGCAATACATATAATATATAGATAGATACAAGCTAGAAGATGCATCTAGAAGAGGGTGGGAATCTAAATATACATGGTACAATATCCCACACCATAGACATGCATTTGGACACTTATACAATATTCCCTTACACCTATACAACCGTCATAACAAGCAGTATTCTCTTATCAAGCTTCGGAACTCAAAATATGCTAATAATGGCCTATGAAAAATGCCTTACAACTATCATATTATCCATCATAAATCTACCATAAGATTCATCCTAGTTGACCAAGATATTTAATTCTCTTACAGCCTGTCATAAGCTAACTTGTGTGCCAAATTTATCCATGCATAAAGATGCCTTATGATGTGTCATAAAATCTATCATAAGTCAAATATTCCAAAGTGGGATGCCTATCTCCACTTGGGATGATGATGTGTCATCCAATCACCTCTAATGGGGATGCCACCGAGTCAGTTGGTCCTAATTTATGACATGACAATAGAGGAAATTAAATAATACAAATAAATTTAATAATACATTAAATAAAACATGTTAGGACTCTAAGTTTGAGACACCTTACTCCCAACAACTATAATTGTTATAATTTTTATTTCATTTTAATGAAGGAATTGAAGAGATTTGTTTCCCTTCTTGAAATTGTCTATGTGAATCTTTGTTGTTGTGTCATGTGTGAGTTTTTGGGTGGAGTATCCCTTCATCAAAAGCTAACTTAACTACATATATAAGACCATACTAATGATCATATAACATAATAAAAATATGGTAGGTACGAGCAAGCTACTCATATCTCTATTCACACTAAAAGATTAGGGGCATTGAAAGATGTCATTGGTGTTCTTATATATTGATGGGTGTTGGTATAACTCTCATTTATGTTTTCTTGGTGTTTCGTGTATGAAAAATGATTGGCATGGGTGGTTTTTAAATTACTTTGTGTTCATGTGATTGTTGTTGGACTATCTAGTCTATGGCTTTCTAGTTCATGTAAGAGCTGAAGATTAGCTCAATACCCATGACCACCTACAAAATCAATGAAAACCTTATACAAGAGAGTATGCAAGAATATGAGCTTGTGTGATATTAAGATCTATAAAAATGATGTGGTATGAAGCATGATACAAATGAGTATAATGGCCTTCCTTATATAGGCAAGGTTGAGATGTAGTATTGAATATGATGTTGAATGTGTCATAATCCCATGACATGAGACAACTAACAAAATAACTACCTAGGAATCATGCAAAATAACTAGATAAGATAAGTTCTTGAAAATCCAACTAAGACTTCTAGAAAGAATATCATATCCTAAGTAAACTTAATCATGTGAATAAGTCCCCTAAATACCTAGTGAATGAATTAACTAGGTACAAGACTTTAATTCACTCTAACACCCCCCTTAAGTGCAACTTAGGGAGAAGATTATTATGCAAATGATGCAAAAAGTATGGAAATGTGGGTGTCGACTATTAGGCCATGTTAGGTGGGTATGTGCAGGATAATCATGGAAAAAATAGGCCCTGAAGTGGCAAAAGATTTAAAAAAATCAAAGTTAGGCAACTTGACATAAAAATTTGAATAAGTTACCTATATTATTTCAAAAATATGTAAGAATAGAATTTGTATCAAATTGAATGTAGATTCTAAACTACTAGTTCTATTTTTTTTTTTAAAATCTATTTGGTGAAAATTTGAAATTTCAATGGAGTAGTTATTACTTAAATTTTTAGGAAAAAAAATAAAAGTAGGTGTCCTATTTATTACCATATAACCACAATAAAATGAAATGAAACATATTTGTTTTAATATTTTAGATATAAGAGTAGAGGGACTCATGTCACAATGCTTGATGCATATTTTTTGTAATTTTTTTAAAGAGTAAATAATTAATTATGAATTTTTATTACAACTTTTAAAAAATATAAAACTCATATGTCTAACCACCTTAGCGAAGTTAAGGCACCATAATATTCGTTTTTATTGTCCTATAGTATGCAAAGCATAGAATGTGATGCATGTTTCAGATTCAAAATGTGATCTTGTTTGAGAAAATATAAGATTTTTTCCATCTGACCTATTAATTAAGGACTTTTGTCATAAGAGAGAAATTCAAATAGAAATAGATAATAATTATTTATTAAATTAAAAGTAAAGAAGCATAATTTATATTGAGGGTGAAAAGCTAAGGAATCTCCTTTAGAAACCGCTGCTTTTTCATCAATTTTGAAAGATTAAAAACTCATCAACCACATACCCTACACATACTCATCATATCACCACTTTTTAGGCCATCATGATCCTGCACATACCTAGGTACCCATGTACAAATGCAAAATAAATCTCTCACAAATGGAGAAAAGGAGAAAACCTAGTGGGACAAAACCTCCTCTCCAAAAGAGAGAAAATAAATAAAAGAAACAAATCATGTGAGGAAGGATGGAAGACTCCATGATAGCCCCCAATTACACCATTTGCCACATATATACATTACAAAAGATCCCCATAAGATGAAAAGAAAGAGACTACAAAGCCCCCCATAATGAAGTAACTCCAAAATCATTGAATAATGTCTGAAGACAAAATAGAATCAAATGCCTACAAACAATGTATCTCCCCTTGGGAAGAAAAAAATCCAATGGATGATGCTGTTCAAAGAAACCTCATCTCCAAGAAGAAACAAGAGAGAAGCAGCCTAAAGCATGAAATATTTGAAGATGTGTCAAGAGACTTTGAAGGTGCCTCAACAAAATCAGGTGTTACCCCAATCAAGGAAGAAGACAAGAAGGTGAAGACTCAAGAGAAACCTCCAAAGATGAATTATCAAAAAGGAGAGAAACCCCCTCAAACAAGTCCTCCAAATTTGTTGAAGAAGTATGACATACCAAATCTAATATCCCTATCATGAAACAATCCTATAAGTGCAAATATAGAAAACCACAAGTATCATATGCATCTAAAGTCTAGCTTAAATGTACAGAGACAAGAGGAGATACAACCCCAAATGTACATTGATGATGAATGACAAGGCTCAACCATCCATGATAACCACCACTTGAATAACTATCCACACTATATCTAGGAGAGTCATTTCTAAAACATTCACCATTAGGAACAAAATGAGAAAAGTAATAAATCCTTTCCTAGCAATTGGCTCTACCCACTACAACAAGTTGCTAGGTATCCAAATCTTAAATGAAGACTGAATCTGGAGTAAACTCAATTGATTTACCAATTTATGCTATATGATATACTGAAAGGAGATTGTGCTTAATATCAGGAATATAAAGAACATTATTAAAGCTAGCATGTGGCACATCAATAACCCCTTTACCAAATACATCAAGATAAACATCATTAGCCATCAACATCCTCATGAGTGAAGTATGCTTCAAAGATGACAACCTATTAGGCTGGCAGGTGATCCCACAATAGTGGTTTACAAGTTTTGGCCAAACTTGACACTGAAATAAATTTTTTTAACTAAATCTTCACTTTCGGGCACTTATAGTAGCTAAACCATGAGGAATTTGAAGATGATGAAAACTATATTTTTGTGACATTTTATCTATAGATTCTAAATATATTTTTCCAAAATTTTGGAACATATTGCACTTCTTTTCCATCTCCCAAAACTAGTTTTTCGAAACGTCATTTTAAAAAAGCGGATCGCTCTCACCGATAACGGCAATTTTTTTCCATGAAGCATAAAATTTACCCTTTAAATTCTAGATTTGTAACCTGATATCTAGCAGCTTCCACTTGTTAGATGTTTTTAATTAATATTTTTTCTTAACGTTAAAATTCAAATAACAGCAATTCATATAGCGCCATCAGAGGTAACGCCAAAGAACTTTTTTTTCAGGATATGTATCAAAAACTATTTTTTTTTGTTGGATCATGACTTCACATCTGAGCACCTTATATTTTTCAATTTTATTTTTTTTTTTTGATAATTTGCTCAAGATGTGCAAAATATAGAGCTTGATTTTCGCGGAAAACCACATCTACAAGAAATAAAAAATAAATATAATAATCAAATGAAATTTATTAAATTATACTCTTTTGGAAGCTTATAATAAGGAATACAAACTTAAAAAAAAAAATTTAAATGAATTCATTTGATCTCCCAAAAGGTAAATCAAAAGTGGTTTTTTTATCAGCATTTTGATAGGTGTAAAGGAAACTCTGTTAGAGGTATGGTTTAAAACTAGCAGGGTTCTATCCAAGGGGGCTTGGTCTAAGGTGGTGTGATCAAAACCTCTTCAATTGGAATCCTTTAAATGGAACATTTCAAGGCTTAAATCATTATATTTTCTAAAAATATGTGATTTCAACAAAAATCAGGTTCTAGAGTCAAGAATCCAATATCTAGACCTCTCAAAATATGTTACAACAAGAGCATGTCATTTCCTTTTATAATCATATATCATATCACTCTCATTTGCAATGCATGCAATCCCAGTGTGTGTAATAGATATTGATTGAGAAGAAGAAGATGAACTTTTGGACATAGAAGGAAAATAAATGTTGTGTTCCTTTAAGAGTTGCCTCATTTCATCTAACTCTTTCTTGTAACAAGTTTGTTCACCATGCCCCAGTTTTTTACAACAATCACATTTTGTCTTCCCTTTCTTAGGGTTTTCCTCTTTTGAAGAGGTAGGAGGTTCTTTAGATTCTACCTTAGGTTTAAACTTTTTCTTTCCTTTATCCTTAGATGATGATGCAATCAAAGCATGATTCTTAGTATGTGTATCAATTTGACTAAGTTTTGTTTGTTGTCTAGTCAACCTCTCACAAAATGTATCAAAAGAGGGCATTACAAAGGAATCACCTAAACCATCCATTGTAGCATAGAAGGAAGTAGAAAATTATGCAAAGGAACCTTTCAACTTAGAAAAAATAAAAAAAATGAACTCTTTATTAGTTTTATCCTTGCCATATCCTACCAATTGAGATCTTAGTGATTTGAATTTTACCAAGTAGTCTTCAATGGTGGAAAATGCATTTATAGAAAATGTAGCCAATTAAACCTCCAATTTCATGGTGCTTACCTCACTAACTACACGAAAGAGAGTCTTGTACTTATCTCAAACCTTCTTAGGAGTTGTACATTCCTCAATATGAAAGAATAAACTATCTAAAACATGCATTGGGTATGTGCAAGATCATGATGGGCTAAAAAGTGGCAATATGATGGGTATGTGTATGGTATGTGGTTGACAACTTTTTTTTTACCCAAAATTGATGAAACGAAAAGGTTTTTAAAGGAGATTCTCAGCTTTCTACCAATATAAATTATGATTTACTTTCAATTTAATAAATAATTATTATTCATTTTCTATTTGAATTGTGACTAAAGTCCTCATTGATAGGCTGATTGAAAAACATTTATAGCTTTCAAATGGTATCAAATTTTTTGAATCCGAAACATGTTTCACATTCTATGTTTCACATAATATAGGATTAAAAAAGAAAAATTACTATTAGCTCTTGACCAAGTTAAGGTATCGTACACGAAGTTTTTTATATTTTTTTTAAAAATTGTAATAAAAAATTCATAATTAATTATTTCTTACTTGGAAAAAAATTAGAAAAAAATATGTATCGCATTGGGACATGAGTCTCACTTATATCTAAAAATATTATAAAAAAATGTTATCATTTTATCAGGTTAGTGGTTAGACGAAGGACCCACTTTATTTTTTCCCTAAATTTTAAGTTAGTATGCATCACTGAAATTTCTAAATTACCTCAAATAGATTTAAAAAAATAAACCTAGTAGTTTAGAAACTACATTCAATTCTTTCTACATTCTATTCTTACACATTTTTAAATAATACGTATAAATTATTCATTTTTTTGTCAAGTTGCCTAACTTTAATTTTTTTTTTTCTGCTTCCCACTTAAGGGCCTATTTTTTCCATGATGATCATGTGCATACCCCATTGCAATTAAACCCATAGATTCATCACATTTATTCATATGAGAAAAATTTTCATACTCTTTGGTAAAATTAGGTTATTGATCACTCAAAGTGGACGACAAACACTTTAACCAAAGCAATCTTTGCATTTTTACCTTCCATGTATGATAATTATGTGGAGTCAACACTTCAAATCCTGGTTCAACCATGAGATCAACAAGTACCAATAGTGTAAAAAAGGAAAATATTTGAATCAAACTGATATGAAGCTCCCAAATCTGATAATACAACTAAAATTAAACTCCCCCACCCACAAAAAAAACTTCGAGCCAAGAGTCAGGATGTCCAAGTTATGAACCGAAAAGACAATATGCAAAAATATAAATATCTCACAACACATGAACCAAATGAAAGAGCTCTTCAATACCTTCCAAATGCAACTTGAATCAGCAAAATTAGAGAAACTGGCATAAATTTATGAGCTCAGAGGTCCAAAGGGGTGATTTGAATTCAATTGTGAATAATTTGTACCTACAACAAAATCTGGGAAAAATACCTATGCCACTACAAAGTACTCAGAGAGAGCTTCCTGCTAATATCTCACTTGAAGAATTTAGAGATCATGGTGAAAATTTATACAAAATTGAAAAAAATGCCTACTTTAGGCACTTTTGGGGGAAAATTAGGCAAACTAAATAGGTACAAAATTCAAAGGCTAATTAAGCGCAAAACTTATGCACCCAAGGGCCAACATCTAGTCACCCATGTGACTGTCAGTGTTTCCAATGCAAAAAAATCCCATACAACTAAGCTAGAAAAAACATGGGC
>VDFB02046309.1:0-28399 GCA_007258455.2 Sequoia sempervirens | reverse complement strand
AAAACCCTATTTCCTCTATTAATTAAATAATACAACGTTATTTGATTAATTCACATTTCATCATTTCTCAAAAAAATAAATAAACACCATGTTATTTAATAAAATCTTGAAAACCCTAATTCTACTATTAATCAAATAATAAAATGTTATTTGATTAATTCACACTTCATCATTTTTGAGCAATTAAATAAATTACATTTATTTAATAAAGTCCTATTCTTATCTTATTTCATCCTGATTAGTCAAATGACACCGATTATTTGATTACGTCACTAATTCACCTTATTCCTCAAAACTAATTAAATTACTAAATCATAATAATTTAATTATCACACTTCCCTCCAAAATTTGAATAATCAAATCAAACTATTCAAATTAGCAAAAATCAAAATCAAAATCAAAATTGGAATTCATTAATTAATTAAATTAATTAATTAATATTCCTCACCCACTTTTTGATTGAGGAAATCATGGATTGCTAACAAAGCAATCTATTTTGCTAGCTCAACCATCTAATTCCTAACTCAACCCTAACTAATCAATCAATTGCTAACTAAGCAATGAAAATCCTAACTAGCCAATCTATTCTTTAATCACCCTAATTTTGCAATCTACTTTGTACAATTTTCTCATGTTTAAATCATCTCAACTCATTTTGACCGTTGATCTAGATATTCTCCAATGCGATCTTGACCGTTAATTCAAAATTGCTTCTTCTATATAACATTCCTTTCTCTTCACAAATAAGGATCAAAATTTCAACTTACCTGATGCAATGAAGTGCTATCACAATCACCATTGATAGAGCTTGAACCTTTTCGTCAACCAAGCATCGATCATCAAGCTTTTTCACATAAGCAATGGATGCTTTGCAGTGATATGAACAATCCAACATCATGCAAATACACTCCAACAAGGGATGGTAATCTTTTCTTGTGTTATTTGAGTTGGTTTTGTTAATCTTAGGATCTCATTTCATTTAAATAGCATAGATTTTCACATTTCATGAGTGATGGAATAGGATAGATTAAGTGTTTTTGAATTAGATTAGTTTTTGATTTTCAATCTTGCATTTGATCTTGATTTCACATCATTTTTTCCATATGGATTCCTTCCCCCTCACACAATTTTATAGAAGCTACATATATAAAAAAAAATCTTAGTTCTAAAAAAAAATACTCTCCTATGTATCTTTTTTGCAAGTTATAAATGAAAATATCAATTGTGTTCTCATTTATCTTTAGTTGTTCGATTGAGTGTGTGGCTTTGTTTTTGCTTTAACTCAAGGAGTTGATTAAATGCTTGAAGAGGGTCATAGAATTTTAAGAAATTGCATAAGATTTGGTAAGGAGTTATGTTCCAAGCATTGTGATTTTTCATATTGCAAAGCATTATGATAATAGTCCACCAATTTCTAAAATAAATAGCTAATATATTACTAGTTATTATATAGTTGACTCCATGATCCCTGTAGACACCAAAATCTACTCTAAGCCTATGACTTCAATATTCTTCATAATTCGTATTCTTCATGGTTATGATTAAATAATTTTAATTATTTAATTAGTCTCTAAAGTTCTTCATTTCTTTATTAATTAAATAAATCTATTTATTTAATTAATTTACCTTAACCTTAATTCTTCTATTAATTAGATAATTTTAATTATTTAATTAATTCACATTTTCTTTATTCTATCCGATTAATTAAATAAACACTTTTTATTTAATTATGTTACTAATTAACCTTATCCTTCTTTCCAAATTAAATAAATTCTTATTTAATTTACCCTTTATCATATTTCAACTATAATTAAATAAATTCTTTATTTATTTAATTATTCATTTAACCCCTTCATCACTTAATTAAATAAATCTTATTTATTTAATTATTCTTCAAATATCAAATCTCAAATTAAATAAATCATTAATTCGTAAAAATATATTTTAACACATTCCTCTATATTTAGGCAATTGTGTAAGTTATCTAAGTATTCACTTTGACTAGACTCGAGATCTATTTAAATCGGTCAGTTAAGTCCAAATTTAGAGTATGAGTGGCTTTCATGAGTAATCTCTTTGTCATATCATTCAATCATCTAGTTCTAATTTTTTTGCGTGTACATGCGTATTAATTAAATATCTTAGTTAAATCTTGTGTGTACGTTTGAACAGAGCATTGCTTTAATTCTATCTTTATCTTTTTCAGGCAAAGAATATTCTTCTGTTTTCGAATACCAAACTCAAAGATTAAATCATTATTTAGTCTTTATTTCTATTTCTAGTTTTTACCACTCATGTCACTACTAATAGTTATCAGAATGCATGTCTAATCTTTTGATCTCAACTATCCCTTGAACTCTTGATCCTGATCTGCCATTCGTATGATCAATTTTCTATAAATTGATCTGTCTTTCATTATTTCACTCTCTCTCAGAATCTTGTGGCTTTTGGAGTAATTATCTTAAATCCTGGATGTTCCATTATTATCACAATCCTTAGGCTATGCTTGTACAATCATTGAAAATATGAGGGAAAGTACACTACAAAAAATGAAATGGAGAAGGACAACAGAGGTTATCCATGGAGTTGCATCGATCTTTGGTGAGATTGTTTTATGTTTTAGCTTATTTCCTTTGTTCTTTGTTGTTTTACTTTAGATTACATTAGAGCTTGATTGCATTGAGTGTTTTCTTTTAAACTTTCATTGTATTTCCTAGATGTTACATTTGGTGAACCTGACGTGAAGACACCATCTTCACATATCCGTAGATTTTTATTCAATTTTTACAGGTTTTTGTATGGAACGACACATCTGTTTGATGAAACAATGCAACTGACCTTCAGAGATGCATCTGCTTGACAATACAATGCAATTGACATACTGGACCCCATATAATATCAAAAATGACGCATCTAGTGAATACTTATGCATCTGTTATTTTCTGAGCCGCAACTAACTGGTAAAAATCTCGTGATGCATCTGATAACGAAAACGACGCATCCAAATGGTAAATTTTTAGTTTTAGATTTTTCAATTTGCAACTTTTCTTTCATGTTTTTATTTTCTCTAATCTTCTATTTTCAGCGTGTGTCTCAAGGATGTAAGTAAATCTAGGAGCACATCTAGTGAAAACTCCATGCAGTAGTGCCTTTGGTAACTTTCATTTTCAATTAGGTTGCCTCAAAGACACATACAACTATGTCCAAATGCGGAATAGACACAGTTCATTTCCCACATTGATCCATCTGAGAGAAACACATGTAAATTCAATAGCAAGCATTATCTACATGAACCAACATACATGAAAGGTGAAACAAAAAACTAGAACACAAAGATTTACGTGGGGAAAATCCTTTCAGATAAAAAACCCCACACTCCAAAGATCGAGCCATTGTATTATTCAGCAACATAATGGTTACAATACAAATTCAGGCTCTTAGCCTTTTCAGAGTTTACATCTTGTTCATTCTAGATACAATTGGTAGTAAACTATTCTTGAGAGATCAACAAAAGCAATCAGGATCACGAGAGATTCCAATAGCTTGACTCTGCCTCTCAATCCTCTGCTTCGACCTCATGGCTTCAGCCTTTCGGCCAACCACTCGGTCCTTTTTACAATTCACTCTATTTTCCTTCTCTTCGGCTTCGGCTCTATGAAATAGTTTGTTTCCAACTGTCAGATCACAATTGTCGAATCATCCAGCTCAGTAATGGTTCACATTCTGCTTTCTCTAATTTTTTCACATCGTACCATGTTAGACAATCTTCACTCAGTCAATAGTGATCAACCTGTGTCGCATGTCGGTGAGACACTAGAAGTGTCTCCCTGATGCCACAAGTCCCAATTACATGTTGTCGCCAAGAGTCATCTCCATCGGCAAGAGGTTCCACCGAGCTTACAAGTCACATCAACCTCAACATGCACATCGGTGAGACTAACACTATCGCCAAGAGATCATATCAAGTCTTCAAGTCATGCCGAAACCCAATGTATTTCTATCGGCATCCATCTATCGGCAAGACTATCGTCTTTCACCAATACGTCACAATGAGCTTCATGTTATACCAAACTCAGCATTCTCATCGGTGAGACAATCACCATTCAATGAGACATCACACCAAGCTCATAATTCATTTTGAAGTGTTCCTTAGTTGCCAAGACTTTAGTCATTCACTGAGAGATCATGTCGAGCCCTTTATGTTATACCGATGACACTGTCAGAAAGACTTAGGCAAAGGTCATACCGAAACTTTTGATATCCATCGCATTCCTATCGGCAAGACAAATACCCTTCGCCAAGACATCACCCCGATTCAATCTTGTCGGCTAGACTTACTGCTTTCACCAAGATTTCATACCGAAGCCTTCAAGTCATACCGATGTGTTCCACTATCAGCGAGAGAATCAACCTTCGACAAGACATCTTACTGAGGCTTCCATGTTATCCTAAAACAACTGTTCACCGAGAGTCACACCGAACTGATGACCCCACATGCCGCTATGACACTCCATATTCAATGAGATACTGAAAGTCACATTCAACCAATGACCCCAACACTGCCAACAGACATCTCCGGCTCAAGAGATCTTAAGCACAGGAACAAGTCATACCAATTTCTTTCATCATTTATAGGCACCGGGCTACGTCGATATTGGTAAGACTTCCCATTATTGTTTCCAAAGACTTTCAACAAGACCCTTGAATTACAATCGAGTGAATACCACTGGTGAGACATTCCCTACCACCAAGAGATCTCTCTGCGAGAGTCTTGTTACCTCGTTGACTCTATCAAGGGATTTCTCCTGCCGCTAAGATCTCCTACTGAAGCCTCGCGGTTACTCGATCTATCTTTTCACCAGAGCTGGTAACGAACCTTAAGACTATATAATCGGTAAGCATATCTATATCGGGGTAGACTCGCTACTAAAATATAACCTTTGGCTAGTTCCTAAATATTTGCCTATGAGGGGCTCCTAACATTTGATATATACCTAACTGGCTTTGGCGACATCTCCGGGCCATGGTATCTCCAAGAGCCCCTGCAGTGACAGTCCATTCCAGCAAAGGAAGGGCCGTCCTCGCAGCTTATGAGCAAACAAGCTAAACCAAAGAGCTTCTGGTCTGTCAAATGGTAATTCGCTTCCCAGGCTCTTGCAGCCCTAGATTGAGGCATATTTTTCAACAAAGCAATAAATTTTTGTAGATCGAGAATAAAAGCACTACTATCAAAACTACTAATGAATCTTTTTGTACAACACATATCGAAGACCATAGTTAAATTTTTGAAATAGATTGTTTGGTAGTGTAGAAAACCTTTCATTTGGATTAAAATTAACAAGTGTCTACTTTTTTTGGTGTAAAATAAAAAATTTGTTATTACCCTTTGCTAATCTAGTAATAAGTATCTCTCCCTTTGCTAATTTGTTCCATCCTCGGATGCAAGAGAACAGGTTACTGACTCTAGAACTTGGGCTTATTCTTTTGGGAAAAAGTACTCACCCCAGGATGACTCTGACTAGTAGCACCCTGAACCTGAGGGACTTCTAGCTGGTATATAAAAGTGGGTTCTTGGGGAAAGCCCAAGAATCATGAGTATTATTCTGACAAGATGGATCGAAAAGGACTCTCGTTGTATGGATAATTCCCCATGAACATAATTCCTAAATTAAACACCTTTGTTTGTAGTGTCCAAAATCCCTCTATTTACTAGTGTAGTAGGTCAGACCTATGAAGCTGTCTCACATTTTTATAGCTCATGTGTAGAGATGAAAGTAAGCCATGGGAGTTTCATGGGTACTATAGCTTGACTGCCTTGAAAGAAGTGTTGAGCCATGGAGGGAAGCCAATGGGGTCAAGCTACTAGTCATCCACCTTGAATAAGCACAGCTGGGGTAAAAACCAAGTGAGAACTCAGTAAATACTGTCCATCATAGCCTAGGATGTGCTTGTCTATTATCAGATTAAATACTTTTTGTGTCAAAATCAATCTAAAAATACATTGTCTTCAGATTGTCTTTGTTTTCCAAAACTTGATCACAACATAGAGTCATTTTACATTATCATTCACTAGAAACATCGCAACTAATCACCAGAGTCATGCAATTGAGTTTTTGAGTTGCAATTGTTTAATATAGAGTCACATATGTAGGAAAATCACATCTAATTTAGATAGTCTGCACTTGTCTTATTCTGTGACACATTTGACCAGGTGAACCGCATCTGCAGTCTGGAATGACACAGTTTCCCCTCTCACAAAAACATTACCAGTGCACAGTCTAAAAAAATACGCATCTGTCCAGTTATGAGTTGTAGTTGTCATCCTAAGTTGCATTTGTTAGAAAAAAAACTGCAACTTTATGATACCAGAATTAAAATTTCATTAGAACACCACAACTGAGTAGGAAAAAACCACAATTTCCAAACAAAGCCACAACTATTAAATTCTATGACACATTTGTGTGAGAATTAGAAAAATAGAATTAAGTGTCACAGATCCAAAAAAACAAGTCAAACTAGTATCTATGTTTACCTTTTTCACTGATCTTGGACAAAAACTTAAATGTTTGCTCAAAACTTGCATAAACTGCATTCTTTAGGCATCACTCAATCATAGCAATAGGTACCCTAGTTACACATCTTACTTTTAGTTTAGAGGTCTTTACTACCCTAAGAGAGATCATCTTTTATAGATTCTAGGATAGGCACCCTTTCATACTTTGGTTAAACCCTTTTCCAAACAAAACTTCATCACTGAACCTAGTCGTCATATCCTTTACATGAATCCTTCCAACTCATTAGTCTAGCTTGGGAGTTCACTTTTTCTTTAAGTCCTAGCTCTATCAAGATTCCTTGTCAAAATAAAATTGAAACTTGGGTTAAATTGTAGTTGATAGATACCTCTTATAGATTTCTCCAATTTGGTCACCTTGACTTTGCATTTCTAGACACAACCTCCTAGAATAATATCATTCTTAGGAATACCTTATTTTCATTGAATTTTTTTTTTTAAAATCCCAAAAATGTAGGTTAGACTCATATTATCCATAGGAATAGCTTTTTCATTAATTACATTTTGAGCTCACATCACATGGTTGAAACTAGATCAAAAAGGAAAGCAAGAGAAAAAATGGTTGATCCCAACAAATTCATCAATCCATTCTCAACTGGACCTCACAAATCCTTGTTAGAGAAATATGTAATAGAGAAGTGCAATGACACATTTGTGTGATTGACATAATGGTTGCAACATAAGACCTTGAGTTTTCCATGTTCATAGATGATTATCTAGCAAACAACCCTCAACGTCACTTAGCCAAATTGCTAGCAAAAGGTGCTAAACTACCTCCTGGTTTTGACATTAATACCCTACTGACTACATCAACTCAGGGAACAAACACCACTACCACTAGTGCTAGCATACCTCAGGTAACCATAGCTATACCATTTGGAGGACCTATATCAAGTACCACAATAAATACATCTCCATTTGGTACACCTACTTCGACACAGGGGCTAAAATTTAATGTGGGTGCATCCACATTCAATCCCTTCAGTCCTCATGTTGGGAACAAAAAATCTAGAACATCCACACCTACACTAAGTTTCAACATCACTATCACAACCCCACAAACAACAACTATACCCAGTCATAATTTTTGTAGTACAACACCACAAAATGGAGTCTCATAGACAGGAGGTATAGCCTCCTTTCAGTATGGAAATTGACCTCACACTTCATAAATTATGACACAAAACCCATTTACACAAATCCTTGGTCAAAATCCATTCACCAACATCTTGAATTCCAATCCACTATACATACCAACATTCAATTAGAACCCCTCACAAAACCTTGGATATCAGAACACATACATTGATCTAAATAATCCAACCACCACCTCGTTAACTCAAGTCGATGTCCTACAGACACAAATGTAGGAACTCAAAACACAAATGGATAACATGACAGTGTCAACTAAGAAATCCTTTTCAGCAAAGGATCTTTGTCCATTTCCCTTTGACAAATCATTGTACATGACACATTTCCCTCATGGGTATGTCATACCAAATCTGCCTAAGTACAATGGAAAATGAAACCCAATAGAACATATAAGGGAATTTTCTACCATGTGCATCAATGTCACTTATGAGACTATTTCCAAGAAGTCTTGTAGGAATTGCACTCGAGTGGTTTTTAGGTCTAGACTATGGCATCAAATCATGGGGAAAATCGGCTGAGAAATTCATTGAGCAATTCTCCTTCAACATAGACCATGGGATAAATATAGCGACCTTATGTCACATAGCATAAGATGAAGGAGAAAATTTCATCGCTTTCTTCCAGAGATGGAGGACTATAGCCAACTAGTGTCCCATCGAGATACCTAAAAAACAAAAAGTCACTATGTTCCAGGAAAACCTGAACCCAAAGTTGAGGAGTGACTTAAGGGTACATTGTTGCACATCCTTTATGGAATTAGTGGAAAAGGGTCTCATCCTAGAAAAAGAACTTATTGACAAAGGAAAACTTAAGACACAAACACTTAATAGAAATCCAAATGTGCAAAACACCCCCAACGATAGAAACAAGTTTTTGTCTTAGAACAAAAACATTACCAACACGTAGGATGCCAAAAATTTTATGCCATGACCCTAACGCAGCGAAAACCCTACTAACGATTTAACGTACACCAACCGCACATCAAACAATTACCCAAACAACCAATATTAAATATTAGGGCGCTTTCCAAAATGAGGCTCCACTCCCCTTTGGAACCCAGCGAGAGCCGCGCCGCTGTCCGAATACAAGCTCAATGATATGACCAAAGACAATATGATCTTAGGATAATTTTAAAACCATCTGTGGATGAAAATTCCCTTAACGAATAAATCAAACTAAAGCAGCATCCTCCACAATTCCTTTGAGCACCAAAACACGCGCATTATGCCGATAGAATCCATTGGTTAAGAAAACCCGACCACAAAGGCCTTGGACCCATCAGGTGAATTGGAAAGGAAAAACCCCCAATTCGGGTAACAAGACCAATACTTCCACCAACTATGCTAGTGTCAAGCATGATTATAGTGGCCCCATCATAAATCACCTACGGGCGGATATGAACATGTTGATACCATAACCATAAAGAAAACTCCCAAGTGTGCTATTAACACTTGCCGAACCAAAATCACTATCCAAGGTCCTTCAACATAGCAAGTACCATAGACTTCCAAGTCACAGTATAACCTACTTGATCAGTTAGGGAAGACCCTAGCTCAAATCTCTATCTTGGAACTCTTGCATATTTCACCAGTAAACCACTCCATTCTAGACAAGGCCCTATAAAGTATGATTGTCCCAAATGATCTTGATGTCAATAAATTTGAGGAAATGGTAGGCTACTTGACTAATAACCATCATGCCACATTCTCCAAACAAGACTATTCCACTAAAAACACCAATCATAATGACCCATTACACCTTGAAGTCCCTGTTCATAAAACCAAATTCAGACGAGTCCTAGTAGATGGAGGAGCAGGGTTAAATATTTGCACTTTGAAATTGGTTAAGGCACTAGGTTTCTCAAAAGCATGTGTAGATACCACTAAAATCATATTCATCAAGGCTTATGACGACGAGGAATGGAAATCAAAGGGAGTGGCAACACTTCCTATCAGGATTGGTCCTGCAAAGTTAGAGACAATATTCCAAGTCTTGGATTTCACCCTTCCATACAACCTCTTATTAGGTAGACCATGGATTCATGCCATGAAGGAAGTCCCTTCTACATACCATCAATGTCTAAAATTCCCCTACAATGGCACATAAATAACAATAGATGGTGACTCAGATCCATTTCAATATTGCACCACTCTACAAGAGATACCCCAATGACAAGTGCTAGTCAACCAAGAGGATTCATCATCCAAGTCATCTCACTATGTCGATCCATCCACTCTCATCAAAACATCCATTTCATGATCACTACCATCCACTCCTAGGGTTGAAATCCAAGACAAGGGTTGTGGAGAATATCACATGAAGACTTCCTATTGTGTTAGGGGCCACCTCCAGTCCATGGTTTTCTCTCTAAGGCTTTACAGGCACAACCATGAAGTCACTATACATCCTCTCCCAATACAACTTTTGTAAATGGGGGCACTTAAGTAAAGAGCTACAAACGCAGCTAATCTACCAGTCAAAGAAGATCCCGCTGTCCACCCTCATCATATTCCTGCATCTAGCACTGTGTTTCACACCGCAACAAAGGGTTATAATGGAAATAGTGGTTTAGGTTTATCAAAATGGAGGACTAAACTAATCTTTGTTTCTCAAGGCCAAAAAGTAGTTTTGGTTTCAAACTAATCGCATTTAAAGTCCTGAATGCTAATGTTCCTTTAATCGAGGTTAAGTGCTTCATAGACATTTTAGACATTTGATGAAATGAAATTCCACAAACCATTGTGACTTCCACTCAAATGAATATGAGGGGATCATCATCCAGATCCACTATGGACCTTGAAAAAATGTTTGGAGAGTTGGACTTAATGATAAAATCCTCACTAGACCCAGTGAAGTCCTGTCCACATAAGAACTTGACCAAAGAGGAATCGTTAAAACATTACTATTGGGAATCTCTTGATCCCACCTTTTGGGAACCAAACCAACCCATTTTGAACAACCAAACCTTGGCATTAGGCCCACCTCAGAACACACCTACATCCAAGAAAAAGACCAAAGAGGACTTGGTACAAAAATTTTGTGACTACATGAATAACTCAGCTTTTACCTTGACCCCTATAGATTTTGGCAACTTTGATGATGGCATGCCTTTAGTTTACCCCCAACTTATTGATTGGGACCAACAAGACACATCCATCTTAGACATTTTTTAGAACAACGAAGCTATTAGTGAGTTCCTAGGATTGCGAGAAGGCATACCTCATGGTGATCACAAGGATGGATTTACCATTGAGTTGGACAAAAAATCATATTTTTGGGAATCAATTCAACCCTCCAATTGCAAAAATGAGAAAAAGAATAAAAATGATAAAAAAGATGAGTCTCTAGGTGAAAACTGAAAGGCGCCTCTAGACAATGAAAAAGAAAATTTTAAAGGACACATCTGAAGGTGAAAACCTCTCTGAGGCACCTAAGGATGGAGGTATGAACATTCTCCCCATAGCATAGGAAAAGTCACCCATGCTAGTGGAAGAATCAGTTGAAGTCAACATAGGCACATAAGAGAATCCCTAGCTAGTTTACTTTGCAACATCATTAATAGAAACAAAACAACCAGAATTTCACAACTTCTTTGCACAGAGACAAATTAATTTTTCTTGGTCATATGTAGACATGCTAGGGCTAGATCCTAAACTTGTACTACATAATTTTCATTTACAACTAGGGGTAAAACTAGTCAAACAAAAATTGAGGAAAATGCACCCATAGATTGGTTTACTTGTCAAGGTTGAGCTGAAGAAACTCTTGGATGTTGGGTTCATTAGATCAGTTGACTATGCCGATTGGATTCCTAATTTCGTACCAGCCACCAAACCAACAAGGGGCATCCACATTTGCACAAATTTTAGAGACATAAATAAAGCCTGTCCAAAGGATGACTTTCCTTTACCCAACATTGATATGATTGTTGACATGATGACAATAGGCTATGAGATGCTATCCCTTATGGACAGATTTTTAGGATATAATCAGATAAGGATTGCAATTGAAGACCAACCAAAAACAACTTTCACATGTCCTTAGGGAATGTATTGCTGGAATGTTATGCCCTTTGAACTCAAGAATGCTGGAGCAACCTACTAGTGAGCTATGACCACAATTTTTCATGACCTTGTACACACTCTTATGGAGGATTATGTTGATGACCTTATTGCTGAAATCATTGACCAAAGTAGATCATTTACAGGTTTTAGACAAGATATTTCAAAGGCTAGAAGAGTATAAAGTGAGACTGAATCCAAAGAAGTGTGTATTTGTAGTGAAATCAAGAAAGCTCCTAGGGTACATCATCTCTAGACGAGGCATCGTAGTGGATCCAACCAAGGTCAAAGGCATCATGGAAATGCCTCCACTAGATAATCTTAGTTAGCTAAGGACATTACAAGGGAGACTACAATCCATCAAAATATTTATAGTACAGTTAGTATATAAGGCACATCCCTTTCAACATTTACTTAGAAAAGGAATACCCTTTGTGTGGACAGATAAATACTAGGAATCCTTTCAACTGATTAAAGATTATCTACTCACACCACCAGTCTTAATGCCACCTCTTGAAGGACAACCACTGATTCATTATATTTCAGCAACCCATTCATCACTTGGAGCATTGCTTTCATAGAATGATGATGAAGGTCATGAAAGGGCAGTATACTATATCAGTTGGAATTTGGTAGGTTATGAGCTCAACTACAATACCATTGAATGTGCTTGTCTTGTGGTAGTATTTTCTAAAAAAAAAATAAGGCACTATATGCTGAATCATCAAACAATGTTGGTTGCAAAGATAGATCCTTTAAAATATCTTCTAAGCAAAGCAACATTAACAGGATGACTGGCGAAATGGGTTGTGATACTTAGTGAGTATGATATCAAGTATGTAGAGAGGAAGGTTGTTAAGGGACAAGTCATTGTAGATTAGTTAGCTGATGTACCAATACAAGAAGATCACCCATTAGTTGCAAACTTTCCTAATGAGTTTATATTCATAGTTGACACAAATACAACATGGAAACTATACTTTGATGGCTCTCATACAAACCATGGCTCAAGGGCTAGTATACTATTTATCACACCACAAGGTGATTCTATCCCCAAGTCATTTAGGATTGCATTTCCCTGTACCAATAACATAGTAGAATATGAGGCTCTAGTGACAAGGTTACACATGGCAGTCAAGTGGAAAATTAAGAACCTACAAGTCTATGGTAATTCTCAACTAGTAATCAGATAGGTAAATGATGATTATGAAACTAAGGATGAAAAGCTTGCTCCATACAAATGCATGGAAAATAGTTTTAAGGAGTACTTTGACAAGGTTGAATTTCATTAAATCCATCATGTTCTAAACAAGGCAATAGATGCCATGGCTACTATTGCATCACTCCTTGACATACCAAGTAATGTGCCTAAGTTTGAGTTCTTGGTAGAACAACTTTTGGTCCCAACCTATGATATCCCAAATTATGAGATGGTATGTGATATTGTTGGTCTTGATTCCCCATGGAACAAAGATATATATGACTACCTTCATGCCAAAATCATACCCCCTAGCCTTTCAAATAACCAACAAAGGACATTCCTTCACAAGTCATCCAAATACACCATCATTAGAGACACCCTATATAGACGCGCCTTAGGTAATACCCTACTGAGATGTCTCGATTCTAAAGAAGTACAAGCAACCTTGCATGGGGTGCATGAGGGTATATGTGGTTCCCATTCTATTGGTCCTACCCTAGCTAAAAATATTATGAGAGTGGGTTACTATTGGCCTACCATGGAAAAAGACTCATATGTCTTTGTTAAGAAATGTCGTCAATGTCAGGTACACACAGACTTGATACATGCACTAGCACAGGAGCTCCATCCCATAACATCACCATGGCCCTTTTCCTAATGGGAACTCAACCTCATAGGTAAGATCCATCCCACATAATCCAATGGCCACAAGTTTATCATTACCGCCACTGAGTATTTTATGAAGTGGATTGAAGCTATTCCCATGACCTACACCACCGACACCCATATTTCTAAGTTCATCTTGAACTATATCATTTGTTGATATGGTGTACCATAATCCATCATCACATATAACAACCATCCATTCAAAATCCAAGAAGTATGTCATCTCTATGAAGAGTTCCACATCTAACACCATTTTTCCACCCCATATTACCCATAAGGTAACGACAAAGCAGAGGCATCTAATAAAACTATTATTAGAATCCTCAAAAAGACTATTAATGATGCTGGCTGGGATTGGCATTTACAACTCAATCTAGCTTTGTGGGCTTATCGCACAAGCATTCATACTCCCATTGGCACCACTCCATATTCACTAGTATTTGGTTCTAAAGCCATTCTTCCTATTAAGGTCAAGATTCATTCCCTAAGGGTATCTTTAAAAGGGCACATCGACGATGAAGAGTACCAAGTTTCAAAATTACATGAGTTAGAATTCCTAGAAGAGTGATGACAAAAGGCATTGGACCATCTCCAAGCATATTAGAATCACCTTTTTCTTAGCTATAAAAGGAAGATCTTGAACAAAAACTTTGACATTGGTGACCTAGTTTTAATGGAGAATCCTAAGAATCAAGTTGAAAGAGACAAACCAAAAGTTTGAACCTAATTGGTTAGGACCTTATATTGTCATAGAAGCCTTTAGATCAGGAGCATTTCAACTCTCTACTCCTGAAGGAGAACCATTATCAACACTCATCAAAATTCTTCATCTGAAGAAGTTCTATGCATAGCTTCTGAGGACCTTGTCTTAATTATCAAAAATATTAAAAAAAAAATTAAAAAAAATCGTTACATAGGTGAAAACCTGGCAAACATGCGTCTTGGTAACATCAAAAAAATTAGAAAATCAAGAAAATAGTAAAGAGAAATAAGTTTTCCAATAGTGAAAACCACCTCGGTGGCTCTTTGGATAAGTACCATGGTGATAACTTAGCAAACATGTGCCATGTGTAGTTGACTCTACTCCTTTTTCTACTATTATTCTAATATGACTTCCCTGTACATATCACCTATCCCTATACATATTGCCTACTCCTGTACATATCACTTATCCTTTCCATCCATCCCTTGTACATACCATTCATAATAAATGGTAGTCCTTCCCATAACTTGGAATGATTGACATCGAGTGCATTTCATATCCCCCATCCCATCCTTTCCTAATCAATTGGTCTTATACTCAACTAGGGGAAAAACTTGACTTGTGTCATATTAGTTCTTAAAAAACAAAAAATACAAAAACATTACAAAATGTCCTGAAAAAATCCAAAAAACATCATAAAACTTCAAAAAGACAAAAATCAAAACATATCAAAAAATCCGAAAAATAAAGCCAAGGTCAGTCACACTTGTCAATCTTTGTCATTTGTTGAACTACATTGCCTTTGTGACTGGACATAGGCAGGGTCATCTGCCGATGTGCTTTTGAGGGCATTAGGTGTCCAGGTCCTTTTTCCAGGTTTCTCTACGTAATGAAGTCATGATTCGATCCATTTTGTCTATAAGACAAGGTCATTGAATTAGGTATTAAACTATAGGAGTCTCTACATATGTATAACATAGGCGAGGGGCCATCGTCAATGATCCTTGGGGCTACACTAGATTAGATCCTTTAGGGTTAAGTTGTCCATGCAACGCCCGCACATGTTGGCTATCTTCCTTACAGAATCAAGCTTTAAAATGAAGTCTTTTCAGTCAAGTCTAATTAGAACTCACAGAGGTCTCACGTGTATAAGCCAAGGCGTATCAATCGATGAGCCCACGAAATTTGCCTAGGTCGGTCATACATAGGACTCGTAGTAAGCGCAATCAAGCGCCAACAAATCATATTGGGTCATTGCATCAACAAGATCGTAATTAAACGAATTCATCAAATCCGGATCAAACAAATTTCCAAAGCTACAACTTATGTCTACTATAGGATGTGTCGCTTCCTAAAACTAGACGTATCAAAATAGTCTTGTATCGCCTTTGGGATGTCCTTCACGAGATACATATATCAACTCGACCAATTAATCTATGTCTTATATAGGATGAGTCATTCTTGCATATAGACACTGTCAAACAATCAACATGACCTTACACAGGTTACCACATCCACGACATTAGACTCAACATCTTATACGATACATGTCTTTCTGAAACCAGGCTTCTGTCATGCCTTATACAAATAGTCATAACATTGAAACTAGACTCAACTTCTTATCTAGTATGTGTCTTTTCTAAAACCAAGTCTTATCAATTGATCATCTTATCAATCAAAACAATTAAACAAACAGATCAAGTTTTGGAAAATATTTTGTTGGCATTTTGAATTTGTGGCTTGTTTATCTTATCATTTTATTGACTTTATGATTGGAATCTTGTCACTAGCTTTCTCAAGGATGTCCCATGAAGAATTTAGAGAAGCAACGATGTATCAAAATTTAGTTTTTTCTTTATTTGTTGTTTTGTAAGTATCTTTTTAATTATAAATTTTGAGTCATCTTACTGGTTCCTCCAAGGATGTCCATGGAAAGGTTTAAAGGAGACGTATCTCCATGACCCATCTTTTTGTTGATTGTTGTCTATAGTTTGTCTTGAAAAAGAGTGGGGCAATTATTGCTTGTAGTATGAGTTAAGACAATCCTTGTTTGCAACTGTTTTTTGTTAGTAGTTGGGTGACCTTGCACACCAAGATCTATGTCATATCATGGTGTTTGTCTCCATTTGTGTTATTTCCTCGCAATGATGATAAAGTGAAATTCATTTTGTGATACAGTGAAACATTGAAGATTGCTAATACTAACATCATGGTCTTTTTTTATCATTCATCTTTTAACTTTGCACTAACATTTCTTCACTATCAATTTGACTAATTGAGACTATTTTGGAATTTTTCAAAATTTATTTATTTTCAGGAGGCATATCTTCTATTTTTACATTGGGGCATGATTGGGGCATAATTTTTTGATCTGTTTTTCTTTGACTTCAGTAGAGATGACATTTGTATCAGCGAGAACTTAAGTGGCAGACAGTCTTGATAGGCCTGTGACTTCGGTTTTATTTTAAGTTAGGCCGGTTGAGTAGTCACGATTTGTTTAATTGGTCTCCTAAAGTTCTTCGACAACATTGGTTGAGTAGATCTATTTATTTTATTTAATTTACCCTTGTATAGTGCTAATGAATTAAATAAATTTTAATTATTTGAATTAATTCCTGACCCTTTGTTCTGTCAGGTTAGTTGGAAGTAAGAGTAGCACTTTTATTTAATTATGTTTGCTAATTGGCTTGTCGGCTGGCTCCAGGTTAAAGTAGGTTGTACATTTGGTGCTGTCATGTTTCGGCTCATTAAATAAATTCTTTATTTATTTAATTATTCATTTAACCCCTTCTACCATAATTAAATAAATATTGTTATTTAATTATTCTTAAATATCAAATCTGAATTAAATAAATCATTAATTAGTAAAATCTATTACAACACATTCCTCTATATTTGATGAATTGTGTAAGTTATCACGAGTATTCACTCATTTCGACTCGAGATATATTAAATCGATCAATTAACTCAGGATTTAGTGTTTGAGTGGCTTTCATGAGTAATATCTTTGTCATATCATTCAGTCATCTAGCTCTAATTCGTTTGCATGTACATGCATATTAATTAATTATATTTATTTAATTAATTAAATCTTGTGCGTGCATTCGAACAAAGCATTTCTTTAATTATTCTATCTTTATCTTTTTCATGCAAAGACTATTATTCTATTTTCGAATACCAAACTCGAAGATTAAATCATTATTTAATCTTTATTTCTATTTCTAGTTTTTATCACTCATATCACTACTAACAGTTATCAGAATGCATGTTTAATCTTTTGATCTCAACCGTCCCTTGATCTCTTGATCTTGACTTGTCATTCAAATGATCAATTTTCTATAAATTGATTTTTCTTTCATCATTTCACTCTCTCTCGATATCTTGTGACTTTTGGAGCAATTATCTTAAATCTTTGATGTTTCGTTATTATCAAAATCCTTAGGCTATGCTTGCATAATCATTGAAAATCTGAGGGAAAGTACACTATAGAAAAAGAAATGGCGAAGGACAATAGAGGTTATCCATGGAGTTGCATCGATCTGTAGTGAGATTGTTTTATGTTTTAGCTTATTTCCTTTGTGTTTTTTTGTTTGACTTTAGATTACATTAGAGCTTGATTGCATTGAGTGTTTGCTTTTAACCTTTCATTGTATTTCCTAGATGTTACAATCCCAATTGATGAAGCATTGGCCTATTTGTTAAATAAATCTTGCAAGTTATTGAGCTATTGGCACACCTAGCTATGGATTTGAAATAAGAACAAAATTCATTAAAAAATATCTCAATTATGAAGTATGAGTTGAAGTACTCTCATGTTCCTAATGACTAGATAATAATTTACTCAAAGGTCGGCTAAATCTTTAGTAAATTATGTTTATTTTCAATTAATAGGAATTAATCTGTGAATAAAATGTATTCTCAATTAGACAAATATCATTTGAACACAGTAGGGAACACCCTCCTAGGTCCCATAGAGCTTGAAGTGTAGGAGTGAAGGTCTCAGAATCCTTTGCTCATTCATTGGCCACTTGCTTTGATTTTTCTTAAGCGTAAGGGTTGGCTACCCTTTAGAGGAATTTAAAGTACTACTGGAAAAAACACCAACATATTCAATGTGAAATTAGGTCAATTTAAAAAAGGTTTATAAGTGATTTCACTTGATCAAAATCATTTGCAAATGAGCATTTGAGAAGAGCAAAGCAGTAAAAGAGCGAATTTGAGTGATTGAGATTTGGTGCAAGTGAAACTCTAGTCGGAAGCAATTCAAAGGTATTTATAGTTTCCATTCGCACTAGTTTCAAAAAGTTCTTTCAATTTTCTATAAAATTTATACACCACAAATGATAGAGGTTATAGATTGTTTGTGCCCTAAATTCAAAAGGAATCTCAAAACAATCTCTAGTGGATGATCCAAATGGTGTTTTGCACATAGAGGATGTTAGGGAATACATTCATATTAAGATGGAAGAGTATATTCACACAAATTTGAGTGATGTATGGTACAAAGAACTCACTGGAGATGATTTTGAGTTGAAATCAGAGTTTGATGTTTTGGTGGAGAAGAAAATTGATGTCTGGAACAAGTTACTCATCTTTTTCTATATAGATGAGTGGGTGAGATATACCTTGAGATGCATTGATGACAAGTTCCTCTGGTTGCACATACCACATTTGATGAACAAAGAATAAATTAGGGTTTTCACTAGATTATGCTCAATTCAACCAACTCTAGTGATCAAGTAAGTGAAAGCAAAAATTGTGATGGAGTAAACAGGTGCAAATTTTGATAGAAGGGCATTGACAATAAAGGACATCAGAAACTAGGTAGTGAAGTATGCTTCAATGATGATTGGATACAAAATATACTTCACCAATGGGGAAAATTCATTATCAATGATTGCCATCAATACAACATATGAGATGGTTGAGAAGGATGAAGACTATGATCTTTGTGAGATGCTAAGATAATAACTTCTAGAAAATATGTAGAAGAAAAATGAATCTAATTATACCTTTAAGTTTTTCACTTTCATTATTTTTTACTATCTACTTTTTGAATGAGGTCCTCAGTACTAGGAACATTGTGTGGCTAAAGGATAGGCATGTAGCCCATCAGATCAAATATCATTTGATGATGTTGGGAGACTCATATGTATATAAGAATTCCCTTTAGGGGGTTCTTAAAAAAATTTAAAGAAAAGACAGAGGCAAGATAATTGATAACAAAGACCATGGTAGAAAAATAAAAAATGACATCACTTTTCTTATTACCAAAGACTATTGCATCATACAAGTTGTTCAGAATAGGAACGATTGGATCCTAGAGATGGGATATAAGATTACAAAAGATGAAATCACCAGCTCAATGTAATTTGTGTTGAGCAAGCCAAGAGACATCTTTGAAGAGAGGAATGAAACATATGCAGAGAAATCCATGGAGGTACACAAGGATAGAAAATAGAAACAAATAAAGGAGACTATTGAAAATATGACTACAATAGTTGTGGAGGAATTTGGACTAAAGAAGGAGGACATAGAGAAGGCTAAAGCTATTTTTGATGCTCTGGGAGGTTCATCCAATAGAAGGAGATAAGGTAGAACAACTGCCACTCCTTCAATTGCCCTAAAGTCCTCTAAGATTAATTCTATTGTAGGGGAAAATAGAAAAGAATATACAAGTGCTCCAATGAAGGAGAAAAATCCTTTGGTGAAACAATAGAAAGTGAATGAGAAAGAAAAGGTTGCTCCAACATCACAACACATAGGCATTGCAAGAAGAAGAGTAAAAACCAAAGAAAAAAGAGACATATTTGGGAGTAAGTGTTGATGATGATGATGAAGAAGAAGAAGGACTGCAATTGGTCTGGAAGAGAAAATAGAAAGCATCACAAGGAGAAGCAAGTACAAAGAAAGTCAAAACAAATATTATGGATACAAATGATGAGGCTGAAGTAGAAAAGGAAAAATAAGCCTTAGTGATCCACATGAGGGAAAAAAAATAGAGTCCAACAAGAAGAAGACATTGAAAGACAAGAAGAAGAAGAAGAAAAAGACTCTAGTAAGGGAAAATAGCCCTATGAAACTTGAATCTTTGTTCAATGGGATTATGGTGCATGAGATGTTAGGAGAAACCATTTGTCTCTACGCTATTGCAAATGAGGTAGATAAGGCTACCATTGAGGAATCCATTGTAATGTATATTATTACTTTTGAATTTAAGATAAAGAATATTGAGAAGCAATTTCCTAAAGAACTAAGGAACATATTATATGAAAGAAGACATGAGGCAATTAATGAAGAGGAAAAGTTGAGAGAATTTGCTCTGGAAAATATTAGTATGGCTCCATTAGATGAAAATAAAGTCACATTGGATCAAGTTTATAATAGGAAATTCCAAACTAAGTAAAGGGTAACCACCCTTATGAGAAGAGATCAAAATGATCTTGAGAGGCTCTGAAATAAGTCTTTGGAGAAGATTGTCGATTTGGAAAAAAGGCTAGGACTTACTCTAGACATCAAATAAGAGATGCATGATGAGATACCAACTCCAAAAGTGAATACTGTAGAAGAAGAACAACAAGAGGATGATCAACATGAATATGAAACTAAAGAAGGAAATGTGCAGGATAAATTTCTTCCAAAAGTGGAAGAATTTATAGAAGATAATGTTGCTGGTGAGGAGAATGTTGTAATTGAAGATGAAACTAGTAATGCTCCTCCAATAGGAGATAAAACAATTGTAGAAGAGATAGGTACAAAATCTTAGAAGGGGGATGTACCCACTAGTCATAATACACCTCCTTTAGTATGTGAGGAAAATGCACAAGAAGCTCAAGGCTACTTGGGGACAAATATTCCTCTGAATAACAATTTTCAATCTACTCATGAAGATATACTTGTAAATATAAAAAAGAGTGATGATCATAAGGATGAGGATGCATTCGGTAATGAGGAAGAGAAGGATATGAAGACACTAGTTAATACTGGTGACAAGGAAAAGGTTTTAAAGGAGAATATTGTAGAGGACTATGCAAAGGCTATTGGAGAATCTTTTGGTACCTCCAAAGATTTGTTAAAGAATTTGTTAAATATGTAGCTCCAATTCCAACCAGTAGTGTCTACCCAACTACTACAAATTTTGATGCAGTAGGAGCATGTGGACATGGATAATATCTCTACTACACAGGCTTCATTTGGGTGATGTGTTTCATGATTTTACATGAAAATAAATTTTTGAGACACATTAAAAGAGTATAAATATGATTGATGAAGCAATAAAAATTCTACAAGAAAGCATACCTAGAGAAAGTATTGAAAAAAAGTATCCAATATGGACAATCAGAATATTTTACTTGATTTGTTTAAGGAGTTTCCAGTAGATTGAAAGAAAAATTGGAAAAATAGTTAGATGAAAAAAGTGAGTGAGAAAATATTGTTGGATATAACAGAGAAGTGTGATGTTGCACACAAAAAACTTCAAGACAATCTTAAAGGTGTGCAAGAGTGTGTGGCAGAAGCTAAAGTTTTATTTTAGTTCAACATGAAATGGCCAAGCTCTACAAAGAGCATAAAAGATGAGATGGACTCTATTGAGTCCCAAATAGAAAAAGGTTTTGATGCTTATTATCTGACAAAAGATTTAGATGGAAGCACAAGGTCTACCATTGAGAACCTACATGAGCAGTTCTTCCAACTACAAGCTCAGAAAGAAAAGATTATAATGCAATTTAGTCATCTTAGGGATTTGGTGAATGCTAAGTTCATATATGTTTCCAGTGCCTTGTTGAGTGCTGACAAAGCTTCAAAGCTAAATCTAGGAACCAACACTCTGGATGAAGGTGAGGAACTCTTGATGGAATTTTAAGCTCAAAAGAAAATTCTTGTCCTAGCCAAGAATTATTGGGAGGAAGGAAAGAAAGAGTGGAAAGCTCACTTGGAGAACCTGCAAGAGTCAAAATTATTCCTCCAAATGACTTTATTTCATTATTCTTTTGAATTTCAGTTTATTGCTCAAATTTTAGTATACATATGTGGATGGTATAGGATAATTTCTTAGCACAAATTTTGATCCAATAGTGATAGATAGCACCCTTAGGGGAGTTAGCAAAGCTTTCAACTTCTTATATATTTACATAATTAGTTAGGGGGAGTTTTGGTATGTGTGAAACCATAAGTATGAGCCCTTTGTCCTTGATATCAAAGGGGGAGAATAGTTTTGGAGATAGTTGAGGCATGTTGCCATCAATGAAAAAAGGGGAGATTGTTGAAAGATTAAGGAGTTTTTCATTGACTTGTTTTGTTGGCAACATGAGCATGTAGTATGAGTGCAAGGTGTATAGTATGTAGTTCATTGTTTTCATAGATGTAAACATTGTATTTTAGTATAGGGAGCACCATGAATACCACTTTGTATAGCTTGAGCATTTTTGAAGATGTTTATCTAGTGGATATTTGCAAGAAGGTTTGATTTGGTAAAGAAAGTGATATGAAAATTTGGGTAAGTGTCAAAATAGGTATCCCTGTGTATAGGACATCTGGTAATCAAGTCCCCATTGGTCTATGATACAAAATATTTCTCTATAGTTTTGACATAATTTGGTTACTATATCCACATTTTCATATTTTTTTGGTTTCAGGTGATAAAGTTATAAGTGAGAGAAGTTTGAGTTTGGTAGTGACAGTGTTTCCAACTTAGTGTACATGTTTTTGTGAATCCACACTTTCTTGTGAATTAGTATTTGGTATTGTGGAGCTATGGATATTTTGATGGGTGTTACTGGCACATATATTCCAAGTGGCATGAAGTTTTATGGTTCATGTGTTTGTTTGTGGTTGTATAGTTGGTATTAGGTCATTATTGGTGCCAACCTAATAAGTTTTGGGTATTGTAGAGTTTAAATAAGTATTGATCCACTATGTGGGAGCTATTATGGGTCCATGCCAACCTATTTTTTATTTTTTTGTAAGTTTTGAATCTTGGAACAAAGCATGTATGTGTGTATGTTGAGCTAACAAGGTATATTTTGTATGATACATCTAATTAGGCCGACCTAATTGATGTTGTAAGTGTTTATAGATGAAGCGTATATATGTAAGATCCTTTTTAGTGTTTTGCATGATGTGAGATGTAATGTGATGTGTAGTTGATGTAATTTTTGTGACTGTAAGGGGAATGCAAAGCAAAGTAAGGGTTAGTGTATATCATTATGAAGTGTGTAATGTTAGTATATTGAGCTTCAAAGGAAATTTATTCTAGGATGTTGTAGATGCATTTGTAATAGTTCAAATCTTGGCTGTGCCACCACTCTCTTCTATATTTTCTTCTTTTAGTAGGCATTGAGTCCACCTACAGTGAGAAATTCTACAATATTTTATAATTGGTTATAATATATTGTGAGCTAATCCTCATTGTGGTTTTCCCATTTTGGGTTCTACATGTAAAAATTTGGTGTTCTTGTGTTATGTTGTAGTGCCCCTCCATGATTCACCTTTTTAAGATGTTTTTAAAGATGTTTTTGGATTCATTTTATGTATCAGGTACTCTTTTCTTGTGGTTAAAACATTTTATAATGACATTTGTTACAGTGTGTTACTATGTTAGATAATGTAATACTTAAGACTTGTTAAGATGTTAGGTTTATATAGGTTATGTTTAATTTTTTTATTTAAGGATATTGATGAAGTACTAATGTTTAATAATGATATGTTCAAATCATTGTAATGACTATGTGTGATGTTCTAGGTTAAGACTCATCATGTGTGTTTATAGATATGCTTATGGATATCCTAACGACTAATGGAATAGTGATGTTAGATTTTGATTTGTCTTTGACTATTTTGATGATAATTATGAAATGTTTATGAATATACTGTAAATAGAATGTGTTACCTTATTTTGGAATGGTTTGTGATTATTGATGTTACGAGATGTTATCTGATATATTCCATGATTCTTTTAAATATTATTTAGGTTTGAAGGGAAGGATGTCATATTTCTCACTTGTGAGAACCCTACGATGTTTTGATTTCCTTTCACTAGGTATGTGATGATTATATAAATATATGTGCAAGGACATTTGTGTGTTGTGGGTTATAGGTAATAGGAATTGACTCCACCTGAATTAGTAGGATTGAGCGTGCCTTAAACCCAATGGATCATTTGATCAGAGATAGCATTTGGTCCCCTACCCTATTCATCATCCTGGAAGAGGATGACTATTTGGTTTGTTATCTCATTAGTGTTGTTTGATGTCTCTAATCAATTGTTCTTTCTTTTTGACCTTGGCTAGGGTTTAGGTAATTGTTGTTGACATTTGGTTTGTTTAATTTAAATTTGTTTGATAAATGTTGTGTTTGGTTAATTGATTTATTAAAATAAATTATTAAGTAAAAGTATTTTGATAGATAAATATAAATGTACTTATTAATAACCATAGTTTATTATAAATTAAATGTATAATATAATATTAAAATGAAATAAAATAAAATTATGGTGGAAAGCCATAATTAATAAATAGTAAAGTAAAATAAAAAGATAGAATGATTTTGCATACAACACATGCACAACTTTGATTGTTGAAAAAGAAACTTAATGTTTTCTTGGGAATTTTGTGAGATTTTATTGGATTTTTTGGTTTAAAAAATGAAGTCTTCATTTTGTAAATAATTATCCTTTTGGGAGATTTTTGGGATTATTCATTCTCTTTTTCGAGAAGTGAAGTAATGGGTCTGCAAGAAAATTTCATATGCTATGGATTTTGTGGGGAAAAGGGGGTTATTGAAGGAAATGGATTTGAGTTTTGGGAAGAAAATTTCCGTAAGACAATTGCATTCCATTGTTGATTCTCAAAAGGGAGGAACATAGAGGGATAGGTAGAGGGAAGGCATTGTATCGGATCAAATTGGGAAAAAAGAACTTACAGGTGTGCCTTCATTCTTCTTATGATAGAGATATTGTTTTGATTGTTTAGCGATTTAATCATTTTGTTTATAAATTCTGTACAAATATATATATATTTATGCATATCCTATAATCATTGAATTCCATGAGATAGAACCTATTTTACACCTTCTTATTCCTTTCCTTTGAAGATATTAAGCCATTATCCAATTATATTCTGTGCATAGACTACAACCATGTGTCCCTTGTTTTCTTTCCCAATCGTATGCATTTTCCTGAATGTTTATGAGGACTTTTCAACAAATCCAAACTGCATTTATCTTGCCCTTCTATCACCAGATCTCCTTGCTTTCTTGAACCTGTCCAAGCCTAAAGTATGGCATCACAAGAACTTTTGATTGTTGGACTTCCTTTCTTGACACCTTGTAGTGGTGACCAATGGCATAACCATCTCTGCTTTGATAAATTCATGCATGACTATAATTGAATGTGAGTTCAGAAAGGGTGGTCGATTGAAATATGAGCTATCTCTATTCACTGTCCATGTACTTGCACCTGGGAATTCCCTATTTCCTCATGTGTGCTTGCTTTTTGTAGCACCCTAGGGTGTTGTTGGTGTTTCATTTGTTGTTGTACATTGTGGCTTCAACCCTATGTATTACATTCCATACCGAATCCTTCAAGTTTATAGTATTGGCTATGTTTAATATTGGCATTCGAAATTATGTACTACTTATGATATTCCCTTTCGTGTTATTCATTGGGTACATTATAGTTGATACATGATGAATATACAATATGATAGGATTTTGATGAATATGCTTGATATTTGACATTTGATACTTATGGCAATTTCATACAATAATTTGTGATTTAAATATGTTTGGAATTCATTACTTGTCTAGCTTATATTTTATATTTGGTGTTCCATTTCATTCTTTGCATTGTATACACTTGAAAGTATAAATTCCTTCATGCATCTTATATTTGATACAGTTAATGTATGGATTCGATGGATATGATTCATGTGTGGGGTTTAATTTATATATTTGATTTATATGCAACTCATTTGGTAATCAATGGAGTTACAATATGTTTGGAATTCAGTTTATATGTTCGATGAATGTTTATATTTTCCATGGTAATCGTTGAATATGCATTATTTTTGACCATCAACTTCTTGTATGGCTTATGATTTATATATGGCTTCCCATACTTGAATGCCAATTTTTTTCTATATACTGCAACACTTCATATTGTGTTTCCTTTTGAAGAGTTTAGTATAAGTTTGATATTTGATACTTCCCCACTATGTTTTATTTGATGTTGTTATTGTGCCTCTTTTCTATGTTGAAATCCAAAATAGTGTATGGTGATATCATACTATGGTTTGCGAATTTTATTTTTGGCAA
The DNA here is from genome assembly GCA_007258455.2 of Sequoia sempervirens. Lineage (NCBI taxonomy): Eukaryota > Viridiplantae > Streptophyta > Pinopsida > Cupressales > Cupressaceae > Sequoia > Sequoia sempervirens. Next base: position 1,733 of record VDFB02046309.1, on the reverse strand, counting down.
ACAATACTTTGTATTGTGTGTTGAATTATTCCTTGCGTTTTATATTCAATGTATTGAATATTTTAAATTCATTTAGAGGTTATACTTTGGCATGTGATTTATAGATGATATATTGTATTTGGTATTTAATGAATATGGCTTATATTTGATAAACAATGATTATACTTTAAGTTTGGAATTCTATTATTTGATATATAAATATACATACATATATATGTATATGTATAGATATATGTATTTTTATATATGTGTATATATATAAATATATATAGTTATAACAAAAGAATGTTTAGGTCTATGTGATTAATTGGTTATGTTAGATAAGATAATTTATTTACTTATATTGAGGATAATATAAGGATTTGTGTTTAATAAACAAATTAGATTACCCTTTTTTGGTCGGTAATAAGTGTTTTTGTATTACTGTAAAAAACATTACATCACTATTTTTAGTTTGCTTCTCATAAAAAAACCCCAACTTCTGCCCAATTTAGCTCAAAGTGCACTTAAGCATGCAACAAATAAAAAACCCCTATTCCCAGATTGCAACTACTGCAAAAAACAACTACCCAAAATGCATTTAAGCATGCAAAGCACAACAAAAAACCCATTTTCCCAGATTGACACTACTACAAAACGACCACCCGAGCTACATTCTACTACATCCAAAATAAACTTGACCTTATTTATAATAGTTCCTCCTACTTCATTACATAGATATAAACAATAATATATGAAAAATTAAACATATAACAGGACATATTAGTCCATTTTCCTCAATTGACACTACCCTATTCCACCGTTGTCGTGACTTCCTTCAGGTTCCGCTTCTTCTAGCACTTTCGCTTCTTCTTCAACCGTCACTTTTATTTCCTCTCATTCTTCTCCTCACTCTGCAACTCTTCTTTCGCCTTCTCAATTACCTCCTCCAGCTCCATTAACTCAATAAAGAGTTTAAGAGCCTGCCACCCCAGACGGGCTTCCTCCCTACATCTTGATTTATATTTTCCTTCTGGCCACCAGATGAAATACATATAGCCTCCCAACCTAAAGAGTTCTGCTATCTCTTTGTCCATGATCCCTTCACTAATGTCTATCCTAACCCCAGGGACTGACCACTCCAGAATGGATTCCATGCCACCTAGGAAGTCCTCATGGACAATTAGCTCCATCACCTTTCAGACCATTTCAACTTTTTTGCCCAAATCCAATCCCCATGCCACAATCAAAGCATAAACATCCATATTGGTTCTATATATATGTCACAGGTTTCCAAAATCCCTTCCTAAAATCATTTTTACACATTGCCTCAATCTGCCATCCTCCACCAAGAATAAACCCATTAGCCTCTTATCTGAGGCATCGTCGTAGCAGGGTCTTAGATGTCTGCATGAGCGGAAAGTAAAGTTGGCTTCCATTGAAGATCTGCAAACTACCTCTGCTCTATTACTTTTCCTTCCTCATCACTCGCACCACAAATGCTTGTCGATTACTTCTCCAAAACTAAAGGCCGAGGAGTAAATACATCGTGGAGTTCCCACTACAATTGAATGCTACTTGTACTATAGAGCCACCAATTGCCTTCCCAACATTTCTCTTATCATGTCCAACCTACCTCAGACTACCTTCATCCGCATTCATTAAATGCGGTGTCCTCACCGACAGCGCCAGTTAACCCGCTAAATCTACTTCACTAAAGTCCTCTAACACCAAATCCCCAATCTCCTTTAAAG
>VDFB02046307.1:0-37118 GCA_007258455.2 Sequoia sempervirens | reverse complement strand
GAAACTAAAATTTGAGGATGCAACAAAATTTAGAGATGCACATGCAATCGTAGATTGGTGCAATACAAAATTATCTTCAGGAACAAGTGAGATCTCAATAATTCAATGTTTCTTGTGGTTAGTTGAAGAAAATAATATTCTTACTTGACAAGATTGTAAGACAATTAATGGATCAACAAAATGGCATTCATTTAAGAGTTCAAATGCAAACACGTGGACAATATGGACAAGGGAGATTGCATGTTTTTTTCAATTTTGTATTGTAGGTGATTCGGAGGTGTTTGAAAATATAGAATGGTTGAAATAATAGCAACAAAGAGCCTTAGCACCTACATCAACACATGATCAACATGGAATGACAATTGAAGAAGATAATCAAGTTTTTGCATTAGATGATTATGATAATGTTTGACCTTGTACAAGAAGGTACATTAAATTGAATTGAATTTTTTTATTACATTATTTTTTAATATATATAATGATATATGTATGCATGTTTATATGTGAATTAAATATATGTCACTCTATTAAATTAATATTTTTTGCATGACATGTGTATGTTGTTGTTGCACTTGAGGGGAATGAAGAGGAGACAAAGTATTGGTTGGATAGATGTGTTGAGAGAAAATATAATTTGGTACATCCTAGAGTGGATGATGACAAATTTTAGTATCCAATTGGTCTTGTGGTTATTGTTGGCACTTGGCTTCAAAAATATCTAATAAGAAAGAATGGTTTTCCTACATTTGAATACTATGAAATACATAAGAAGATTATACATTACTCACATTTTATTTTGACAACCAATATAAAATTAGTTAGATATCAAGGGAGGCCTGATAATAAAGTGTTATGGACAATTTCAATGAATCATCATGAGGTAATCATAGATGAATTACAAAAAAGAAAGGATGCAGATGGTACAATAGAATAAATAAAAATAGGTAAGTATATATTTGTATATATATTTAATCGATAGTCTATATATAGTTAAAATTTATCACATAACTTAGAGTCAAGGCTCATGTGTACCTAACTTTAATCCATGTTCTTATGTTAGTCTTAAGTCATTTCCAAATTATAGTTTTAAATCATTTTTTGTTTCAGGTCTCCCAAAACTAGATGCATTCCAAAAAGAGAGGAAATGCATATATATTACAATGGAGTTTGAATCTAGATACAAGTAACTATATATTTCTATACATTTAATTGATAGTCAAAATATAAAACTAAATGATTCATTTTCATTTTATAAAAAAGTTTATAATTGATTGCAGATCCCCTAAAGCCATCCTCTTAGGACCCCTTAAGGCACCCTCTTATCTACCCTTAATCCATCCTCTTGAATCCCCCTAAGTCACTCTCTTAACTCCCCTTAAGACATCCTCCTAGGACCCCTTAAGCGATATCATCTTATATACCCTTAATCCATCCTCTTGCATCCCATTAAGTCACTCTCTTAACTCCCCTTAAGTCATCCTCTTAGGACCCCTTAATCCATTCTCTTGCATCCACTTAACTCATTCTCTTGACTCCCCTTAAGCCATCCTCTTAGGACCCCTTAAGCTAGATCCTCTTAGCTTCCCTTAATCCATTCTCTTACATCCACTTAACTCCCCTTAAGCCATCCTTTTAGGTACCCTTAAGTCACATCCTCTTAGGTACCCTTAAGTCATTCTCTTAACTCCCCTTAAGTCATCATCTACCTACTCTCCTCCTCATCATCTCATATCTCCCCCTATTAGGGTTTAGGATCAAGAGGGTATATGGTATACGGTTGAGGGTTGAGGGTTCATACCTTGGGATTTACATCCTAGGGTTGAGGGATATGGTTTAGGGTTTAGGGTTTAGGGTTTAGGCTTGACAAAATGATTATAATTACAATAGGGTTTAGGGTCAAGAGGGTATATGGTTTATAGTTGAGGGATCATCCCATGGGATTTAGGTCATATGGTTGAGGGATATGATTTAGGGTTTAGGGTTGAGGGTTCATCCCATGGGATTTAGGCTTTAGGGTTGATGGATATGGTTTAGGGTTTAGGGTTGAAAATATGCTTAAAATAAAAAAATATATTATGGCTTAAGGGTTAAGGGTTCATCCCCTAGACTTGAGGTCCTAAGGTGGAGAGATAGGGTTTAGGGTTGAAAAGATGCTTAGAATAACAAATCTATTATGGGTTGAGGTTTAAGGGTTCATCCCCTAGGCTTTAGGTCCTAGGGTTGAGGGATAGGGTTTAGGGTTTAGGATTTAGGGTTGACAAGATGCTTAGAATAACAAATATATTATGGGTTGAGGGTTAAGGGTTCATCCCTTAGGCTTTAGGTCCTAGGATTGAGGGATATGGTTTAGGGTTTGGGGTTGACAAGAAGCTTAGAATAATAAATCTATTATGGGTTAAGGGTTAAAGGTTCATCTCCTAGGATTTAGGTCCTAAGGTTGAGGGATATACTTTAGGGTTTAGGGTTTAGGGTTGAAAAGATGCTTAGAATAACAAATCTATTATGGGTTGAGGGTTAAGGTTTCATCCCCTAGGCTTTATGTCCTAAGGTTGAGTGATAGGGTTTAGGGTTTAGGGTTGACAATATTGTTATAATAAAAAATATATTATGGGTTAAGGGTTTATCCCCTAGGCTTTAGGTCCTAGGGTTTAGCGTTGACAAGATTCTTATAATAACAAATATATTATGGTTTGAGGGTTAAGGGTTCATCCCCTAGGCTTTAGGTCCTAGTGTGGGATATGGTTTAGGGTTTAGGGTTGAAAAATGCTTAGAATAACAAATCTATTATGGGTTAATGGTTAAGGATTCATCCCATAGGCTTTAGGTCCCAGGGTTGAGGGATAGGGTTTAGGGTTTAGGGTTTAGGGTTTAGGGTTGACAAGATGCTCAGAATAAAAAATCTATTATTGGTTAAGGGTTCATCCCCTAGGCTTTAGGTCCTAGGGTTGATGGTGATGGGTCCAATTATTATCTTATTTTCTATTACATTCATGCATACTTTCAAACACTTTTAGATATACCTCCCAGGAAATGCTCCTATATTATACTATATTTTCATACTTATTATGTAGATTTGAACCTGAAATATAATGATGGAAATATGGTTATGAAATAATAGTATTGCATGGTTTATATGTGAGTATGTATGAAATATGGATGGAATTATAAGTTTTAATTATGGTAGTTAGTCTTGTGCACATGCTTTGTGAATTAACCTTTTTAAAGCCAAGGATTGATTGTAGCACATAGTAGTTGAAAGTTGAACCCACAACAAAATAGGGGAGTTCCAAATTAACCTAAATGTGATAATTGTTGATCAAAGACATCTAATGGAGATTGAACATGCACCATTATAACAAGTTGATAATCATTGGAAAAGGACACCTCTACTGATAATATTTTGACAAATGTTTATGTGTTTTACATGCAATCCTATTTATAGAGATCTAGTTCTATTAAGCTTCTTCTTTCTTTTTAGTTATGGTTTGAACAATTCAATCTTAACTATATGCTTTGATATCTAGGGGTGGAAGTTAATGGTTATGGTTAGTTGCTGCTTGGAATATAACTCCCTCGAGCTTGTATATAGTCGATGGTTGAGTCCTTAGATAATTTAGTTGGTTTTTCAATATTTTTGTTATTAGTTATTTTAGTTTCAAGACAAGATGGATATTCATAATGATTTTCATTAAATACAACCTATGAAAAAGATCTTAGGTAATCTTTCATGATATGCAATGAATGAAGTCAATTTCACATGGATTCATAGAATCTGTTAGTTATATTTGGTTCCAGTTAAGTGAGAACAACCACTTGAGTAGGCCACTCAAGGTAACTATTCGTCACTTCATTTTCTAGTTGTTTATCTTTGTTTAAATAGTTGTTTTCTAATTATCATTAATTTATGAATTACATGCAAGTTAAACTAGAATATCATACTTTGTTTATTGATAATGAATGTTCATGGACATGCATGTAACAGTTAACTAGTAGTACTCTAGAGGTTAGATTAGTTGAGTTGTTAGTTTTGATTAGTTTTGAGTTGATGTAGTGATCTCTTATTAGCAGTAGTTTACTTATAGTTTAAGCTGTAGGTACCCATAGCCATTAGATCTAATTTGTTTCTTTCATTGTTATACAATTTTATAATTTTGAGCAAGTAGAATAACTTGAATAGGATAAATTAGGTTTTTTGAGTCTCTGAAGGCATATATAATGTTGCACCATAACAAGTTTACAAACCTTGGGTTGACATGTTAATGTAGTCCTTGCAATGTTGAGTGGAATATTCAGTTAGATAAACCTTTGAATCATGTAGGATCTGCCAAGTTTACAATACATTAGTTTAGACTCTACATTTTTGGCGCCATTGCTATGGATGGTGCTATCTTCATAGACTTGTTTTTAAGCTTTCATAGTTAACATTTTTTTCTTAGCATTAAGATTGTTAGACTTAATTTTTTCCAACACTAGAAGATACACTAGAATTGTGTAGGATCGATGCTATATAAAGCCATATTTCATTTATGCGGAGGCATATAGATTCTTTGGGTAGATTCCTTCCCTCTTTACACCAAGAAGCCATAGTAGAAATTGGTGAACCTAGTACTTAGAGTGAGGGTAATACTGAAGAAGAAATTTCCCTATCACCAACATCTACTACACTTATAGAGGGAACATACCAGATCATGGGTGATGTAATGGATGATGATCTTGAATGTGAAACATTTGAGTTCCCAATCACTAACTAGGAAAGGGCTATAGTGCTGAAGAACATCCCCCCTTCAACCTTACCAGTCTTTTATGGGACTGAGGATCTAGATACATTTTTATTTGAATTTGATGTCTTGTGCAGAAGTTATAACTATAATTCTAATGCTCGTAGGATCAAACTCTTCCTTGCTACTCTAAAAGATGTAGCCCTAAGATGGTTTATGGGATTAGGTAGGGATGTTGTTCCTAATTGGGACACCATGAAGACATTGTTCTTGGAGAAGAACCAAGACTATTGTAGGGGACCTGATAGGAGGAAAGATGACATTTTCAAAATTTCACAAAAGGAGGATGAACCACTATACGATTATATGGAGAGATTTCAATTTTCCTTGAAGAAAAACCCACAAAACAAGTTGTCTGAAGAGTCCCTCAAGCTAGTATTTTTGACAGGAGTCAATGATGACTATATTGATGCCCTAAACCTCATTGGATAAGGAGATATATCTTAGATACCTTTTCAAGACATCTATAAGGTCTACAAGAATTATTCTAGGACCTTCACTAAAAGGCTAAGAGGATATAGGGCATCCACTATTGGAAAATCATCTATAGGGGTTTCAAAAATAGAATTGAGAAACCTGTTATCCAACATGAAGGTGGACATTATCAAACAATTAAAAAATTATTTGGATACTCTCCACATCAAGAAGAAGCAAGAGGAAGATGATGCCATCAATGGAAAAAAAGGTCAACAATGGCAACATCAAAACATGAACTATCAATAGCCTATGCTTCCACCTCCACAACAACATCAAGCTATTATGCCTCCATCAAATACTACATCCCAACCACCTAAGACACCACAAATACTTGCCCTTCTTGCACCTAACCAAATAACAACAAGCCTTTTCATCAGGATTACACTAATGAGGCTATGCAATACCCCAATTATGGGGTAGAGGTGATTAATGTCCACCTTAGATCAGGAAAAAAATTTGTTGGACCTTCATCCCCTCAAATTACTAAGATGGAAGATGATGAACCTACAATTGAAGCTTCAGATAAAACACCTTTAGAACTCGAGTCAAATTAGGTACACCAAACTACCTCAAGTCCAAAGCCTCCTTTTCCTAAATTCTTAGTTATTCAAAAACATCACACATAGGCTGAGATAGACCTCTTGGGTCAATTAAAAGATGTGAGCATCAAGATTTCACTCATCCAAGCTATCAAAGACATCCCTATTTATACTAAAACTATAAGGGACCTATGTCTTAGGAAACTAGGAAGGAAAAAGAATGATCCTTAGATAATCCATGTCCTTGGAAACCTTGCAGATATTATGTTAGGGAACATAACACTCCCTATTTATACAAACCCTGGTAGTCCAGTAGTGGACGTGAAGATTAGTGGTACCCTTATTAAGAACACTTTGATAGAATTGGGGGCAACAATCAATGCTATGACTAAAGAAACAATGCAGTTACTTCAATTAGGCAACCTTAGACCTACACAAACTATTTTATAGCTAGCTGATAGGTCCAAAGTCAAGCTTAAAGGAATCATTGAAGATTTGGTTATTGCATTAGATTCTTGGGAATATCCTCTTGATTTCATAGTTTTATAGTCAAAGGTTAATCTTACAGGGTACCCACTCATCCTAGGTAGACCATGGTTAGCTATAGTTGATGCATTCATAGGCTATAGGTCTAGTAATATGATAATATCTAATGGGACTATGACCAGTAAATTGGTCCTCTATCCTCTAGTCCAACCTTATGTTAATCTTGAGCAAACTATCTGGCCCACTGTGGCTAAAGAAGATAACTATTCTCCGCAGACATTGATGACCATATAATGCAACCCTTTATTGGATGATGAAGATGAAGATGAGCTTATTGCTCACATAATTTAAAATGACTATGGTAGGAGGCTACAACAATAGGATTGTCTCACATGCCTACAAGACCCCTTGCAAAGTATTATACCCACCAATTCTTCAGAAGAATTATCTTAGATTTTCCATTCCTTACTACCACACCAGTGTGTACCAATCATTCCAAGCCTTGACCTCTCATCTATGTAAGAATCATCTAAGGAATTATAAGTCATGCTAAGAAGAACATTGAACATAAATAATGCATTGACTGTAGAATAATATAATTCCCTATACACAGTGATGTAGGCACACTCAACAACATATGCATGGGATTACCATGATATGAAAGACATAGATCTTGAATTATGTATGCACATGATTTATATTAATGATGGTTATAGACCCATCGGTAGCTTCATAGATGTATGAACCCTACTTTGAAAGACATAGTCAAAGTTGAACTTCAAAAAATCCTTGATGCAAGTTTTATCTATCCTATATCTAATAGTAAATGGGTCTCACCTTTGGTAATTGTCCATAAGAAAGGTGGAAAATTGAGAGTTTATGTAGATTACATGGAACTAAATACAACCACTAGGAAATACCACTTTCCATTTCCCTTCATAGATCAAGTGCTTGATTCTTTAGCTGGGAAGAAGTACTTCTCATTCCTAGATGGTTTTAGTGGTTATAATCAGATAAAAATTTCTCTAGAAGATCGAGGCAAGACCACATTCACATGACCTTGGGGTACTTATGCCTACTTTGTCCTACCTTTTGGTTTATGTAACGCTCCAACTACTTTTCAGAGGGCAGTGCTCAACATATTTTATGATTATGCTCATGAATGTATGGAGATATATATGGATGATTTCATCACATATGGACATACTTATGAGGAATCCCTAAACAATCTATAAAAGGTATTGAAAAGATGTAAAGAACATAACTTGTCACTCAACAATGAAAAGTGCTTTATAATGATGACATAGGGCATTGTTTTAGGGCACTTTATATCTAGTGCAGGGATTTAGGTTGATCCACATAAAATAGAAATTATTTCTACATGACTTGTTCCACAAAAGAAAAGAGGTATCAAAAGTTTCCTTGGCCATGTAGGCTACTACAAGAAGTTTATTAAAGAATTCAGTAAGACTGTTGCACCATTATTTGTTTTGTTGGGTAAGGATATTGAATTTGAGTGGACATTAAAGTGCCAAAACTCCTTTGAAAAGCTGAATAAAGCCTTGAATCAAGCACCTATTCTAAGAGGCCCTAATTGGATCCTACCTATTCATATACATATAAATGCTTCAGAATTTTCCAGTGGAGTAGTTTTGGGTCAGAAAGAAGGTAAGAAAGAGTATGCAATTTACTACATCAACAAGAATCTTCAAGGAGTAGAGTTGAACTATATTGTTACAAAAAGGGAGATGCTTGCAGTAGTGTATGCCATCAATAAATTTAGGCATTACATTACTAGTTATTTAGTTTTTATCCATACAAACCATACAACCATCAAATACTTGATGAACAAGCTAGTAGTTGGGGGGTAAATTGACCAAATAGCTACTCCTACAAGAGTTTGATATTACCATAGTGCAAAAACTTGGTGAAGCTAATGTAGTGGCAAATTTTCTATCAAGATTGCCAACACAATTAGATGGAGTGGTGGATGATTAATTTCTAGATGAACAATTATTTTCTCTAATTGTAATATACCCTATATGCTGACATTGCTAATTATTTTAGTAACAAGGTAGATTTTGCCATACTTTTCTTGAAGGGAAAATAAACATCTAGTACATAAGTGTTTTCCATACTCATGGGTATTAGGTTATTTGTTTTACATTGGCCCTAACAACATCATGAGAAGGTGCATAAGGGAATATGAAATATTTGATATTATGAAGGCTTGTCATGATGATCCATGTGGAGGTCATTTTGCAGTAAAAAGAATAGCATTTAAGATCCTCACAACAGGCTATTATTGGCCAACTTTTCATAAGGATTCTGTCAAATACATAAGGAGTTGTGAGAGGTGCCAAAGGATGGGTAAACTAACATGCAATGATGAAATTCCATTGCAACCTTAGTTAACATTAGATTCTTTTGATAAACAAGGTCTAGATTTTATTGGACCAATCTCACCTACTTCCAACAATAAGGAATACATTCTTGTTTTGCACTGATTACTTGACTAAGTGGGTAGAAGTAAAGGCATTACAATTTTCTAGAGATGGCAATGTGGCTAAATTCTTGTATGAAGATATATTTACTAGGTATGGAGTACTTAGAGAAATACTCATTGATCAAGGTCCACAATTTACTTCTGACCTCATCACCAAACTAGTTGAAGAATACCAAATTAGGCCCAGGAAGTCAACACCTTACCACCCTTAGGCTAATGGTCATCTTGAAGTCACTACTAGAGAAATATAATGTATTCTCACCAAGACAATGCAGTTACATAGAAAATATTGGGTTGCAAGGTTACCAAAAGTAGTATGGGCATATCGAACAACATGAAAAACAACAATTGGATTTACACATTATGAGCTAGTGTATACTAAAACAACAATTCTTCCAATTGAGTTTGAATATAAAATATTAAGGACAATAGTGGAACTGGAAATGGATCTTACAGAAGCTCAAAAGGAGAGGCTGCATATTTTAAATGGATTGGATGAGATTAGGATGGAAGCAATCCATCACATTGAGGTAGTACAAAAACAAAGGATGAAGTGGCATGACCAGTATATTAAAACAAAGGAGTTTAATGTAGGGGATTGAGAATTATTATATGATTCAAGGTACAAAGACTTCAAAGGGAAACTCCAATCCAGGTGGTTGGGACCATATGATATTAGTCAAGTTTATCCTAATGGGGTAGTTAAGTTGCACACCATTGATGTATTTAGATTTATTTTGGTTAATGGCCACAAATTGAAGATATATAAGAAGCTATTATAAAAAGATAATTTTATCTTCTCCCTATTTCAATAATACAGTGCTTGTAGTGATCCAGATACAAGTTCAAACATGACAAATGATGTTTCAGAAACACATGATATACCAGACACTTCAAGTGATACAATGATTGAGCTACACAACTCAATCCCTAAAATCAATCATGATTAATTTCTCATTTTATCTCACAAATTCACACAAAAAAATTATATTGATATTTTTATTTTCTCTAGAGGGACCTAATTTTATTTACACATTTTGAGAGGGTCTTGATGCCATAGGGATTTGTAGCTTAATAGCCATCAATATTCAAAATAGGTCTTGACATTGCAAGTACCCATAGTACCATCTAGCAACTTAAGAGAAAATTCAAATCAGTTGGCGCCATATTAATTGCAAGTTCATAGGAATTTCACCTCAAAATACACACATGCAAAGCCCATCTCTTCACAATAAGTACCCATAACATGATTTTATAATTTCCAGCTGCGAACTCAAAATTCAAATGTTCGAGCTATCACATCGCCAGCTACTATCTGTCTAATCCATCCCATCAATTTTCATTTGCCACCTCACAATTCATTACCTTGTAGTTATTTCACATCACATCAAATCATAATCTAGATAAATTATTTTTAGTTTACACGCATGCGATTAGTTATCTCCTCTGGATAGTACTTAAGGTACACTGTAATAATTAGCATAGCTTTCTTTACACTTTCATTATGTCTTACATATTAATTCATGCATGCAAACTATTCATCTCATTAATTTCCATTATTTATTATTTTAACCACTTCCCAATCACAAACATGAAGTGAGGTCACTTCAACAATTAAGTTGGGGGGAGGGTACAACTTAGTTAGCTTTTTTCAAATCTACCACCCAAATCAAATGTAATAGGTAGATGCAACATGCAAAACCCTCCTAAATATTATATATACTTTTTAGTGATATTTCCAATTTCCAGACTTCCATTCCTAAGAATTTGAGCTAAATCCAAACTAGAGTTGAACACAGCACCTATTTGTGATCTCAAACTAAGAAGACACTGAGAATAGGATTTTGTAGTTATGGTATGGTAGTAAAAGTATACGAGGAAACAACAAGAAGGTGAAGGGTTTTGAAGGTGGTGAAGTGAATTTAGCTAAATTTTCAAGACTGAATTGAACACATTGAGCAGAGAAGAGTAATTTATAATGGGAGGTGATGTCATCTGAAGGGAGTCATTAACTCATAAGAAAATTCTCGAAGACATAATGGTTCTACCCATCTTTACCAGGGTCGGTTAACTTGATTATTTCCTGAAATTAATAGAATTCAACAATGACATGACACAAAGGTTTATAGATATGATTGAATATGATGAAGCAATGGTGAAGGGACTATCAGTAGATGCATTTGAGATCACTATAGCAAAAGTTATTGGGTTACCTAGAACTGAGGTAGAATTTCCAGCACATGCAGATGCAGTTGTAGCTAGAGAGGAATTTTGTGAATGAGGAGAGGATTTGGACTCATCTTCACAAGGTACAAAAAGAATCTCTCTTCCTTAGTTATGGGTTAATTATGTTTTCTACATTGTTAGATATCTCACCTATGATGGTAGGAAAAACATCTTATATACAGTACATTTTAAATTACTTAGTCACCTTCGACACAATATGTGGGTAAATGTTGCAAACTTCCTTTATAATTTTTTGAAAAGAATGGCATGAAAGTATCAAAGAAAATAGAGTGTAACTTCCTTATCAAACCACTATTTGATTGCTTTACTAGTAAAAAGAAGTTTGAGGATTTAGTACCCACAACTAAATTGTGAAGATTTGAAGGAGTGTACATATATTAATAGTTTGCTAGATGCACCTATGGTACTTGAAAATATAGAACCCCAAGATGAACCTATAAGAGAAATCCCTCATGTCTCACCTATGACTTCACCTACTTATAGCCAACGTGAGCATGAGAAACCTAATGATCCAGATTTTAGGTCACCTATAATTGAGGAAATTCCATCTTCTTCAAAATCACAAAGATCCAAGAGCAAGAAAGGCAGTACATCCACATCCTCTACACCTTCTAAAACAAAAGAGAAGAAGGATACTCAAAAAAATAAAGAGGATGTTCCAAAGAGGAAGAAGGGTGTTCAAAAAGAGAAGAATAAAGTTGAGAAAGAGAAAACCACACCTAGACACTCAAGAAGATTAAAGAGACAAGGTGTCATGAGAGGAAATATAGAGAAACTTGAAGAAGAGGAAAGGAGCAAAGAACAACAGGGGGAAGATGTCACATTAGTAGAAATAGAGTCTGAAGGAAAGGGAGATATCCCTGGTAATGTAAATATACTAGTAAAAAGGAAGAGATATGTGCTAACAACTTTTGATTCATAATCAAAATATGTGTTTACTGTTAAGAAAACACAAAAGGAAACCCTAGATAGTCCCATCCATGTAGACTTTCAAGGGGAAGGTAATGAGCAACTTGTGGATACATAGGAGATGTATATAGAGGAAAGAGATGTTAGGAAGGAGCTCCAAGAAGCCTCGGATAAAATAAAACGCTTGGAAGAGTTAGTACAAAGCTATTAACAAAAGGAGAAGGAGAGGGAAACAAAAATACAAGAAATGGAGGAGAAATTGCAAATGTATGGCCACAATACTATGCTTGATTTATTGGCACAATTGTCAATAACTAAGATTTGGGATGGAGAACTAGTAGTACCAGATCAAAAACCTCCTTCCATCAAAACTCCAACTCACCATACCACCTTCTCACTTGGTCATCAACTATGGAGAGTGATTGATGAGCTTTCATAGGAAAAGGAAAAATGGAAGAAGGAAAAATAAATTTTGATTGAAAAGAATGCAAAGGAAATGAAAAAGAAAGACATTGAGTTAAGTAGATCAATAGTCAAGTTGGAGGAAGTGGCAGACAAATCTGCATAGATCATCAGATGTAGACCACCAACAAGGACATATGCATTGTTTCTATAGGAAATATTTCTATGTTTTCAATTCAATTGGCTAATTAGTAAATAGCCAGTTGGTATGAGTAGAATTTTTGAGTTTCTTAATACTTTTTCTGATTCTTCACCTAAGGAGAAAGATCAGTTTTGTGAATACTATCTACACAATTATGTGGTGCCAAATGAAATAGAGTGGAATCCTCTGATGTTTGTAGAGGATCTCCAAGTAAGGGAACTCATATCCTATTATAGAAAAGAACAACTCAAGGGTGAAATCATGGAAGAATATGAGGAGAAGGAGAAATCAATTGCTCTCCCCATAAGGAATGAATCCAAAAACCTTGGTGTAGTTATTGATGAATGGTTGAAGCTCATTGATCATAATGGTGTAGGTAAGAAAACCATGAAACTCAAGAAGACATATTATGAAAGAATGCAAAAAATAGCTGTAGGTTTGGTACAACAATGCTATAATTACATGCAAAGAAGATGGAACAACTTAACTCCAAAATTATAGAAAAAGAAACCTCATGTTCAACGTATAATTTCACCACCATGCTTCAAACGGTACACAGGTACATGACAATTGGTCTTGACAAAGGAATCTACTAGGTGCCACTCACATTTGACCACCTATGTTGCTCTATCCAGTTCCATACTGGACTAGGGAGAAAGGTGAGAAATGTGAGAGAATTGGGAATATTAGAATGAGTCAACTTGTAGAATATGGAGGTTTTTACTTGAAACAGATCTAGGGAGTTGATGTTGTTATGGACATGAGGCAGATCACTTTGTAGTATAATCAATATCCCTAGTGTTTTGCTTGGGGACAAGAAAAAGTCTGGTTGGGGGGAGTGATGGGTCCAGTTATTAGCTTATTTTTTGTTACTTTCATGCATACTTTCAAACACTTTTAGATATACCTTCTAGACAATACTCGTATATTATACTATTTTTTCATACTTATTATGTAGATTTGAACCTAAAATATAATGATGAAAATATGGTTATGACATAATAGTATTTCATGGTTTATATGTGAGTATGTATGAAATGTGGATGGAATTCTATATTTTAATTATGGTAGTTAGTCTTGTGCACATGCTTTGTGAGTTAACCTTTTTGCAGCTAAGGAGGAACTATAGCATGTAGTAGTTGAAAGATGAACCCACGACAAAAGGAAGACTGGGACAACAAAACTGGGGAGTTCCAGATTAAGCTGAATGTGATAATTGCTGATTAAAGACATCTGATGGAGATTGAACATGCATCATTATAACAAGTTAATAAGCACTGGAAAAGAAGGAATCCTCTATTGATAGGATTTTTACAAATTCGTGTGTTTTTTACATGCAATCCTGTTTACAAAGTTCTAGTTCTATTAGGATTCTTCATTCATTTCAGTTATGGTTTGAACAATTCAATCTTAACTATACGCTCCGATATCTAGGGGTGGAAGTTAATGATTGCAGTTAGTTTTTTCTTAGAATAAAAAATCCATTGATCTTGTATATAGTTGATGGTTGAGTCATTAGATAAGTTAGTTGGTTTTTCAGTCTTTTTGTTATGAGTTATTTTCAGTTTCAATACATGATGGATATTTAGAATGCTTTTCATTGAATAAAATCTATGAAGAAGATCTTATGTAATCTTTCTTAATATGCAGTAAATGAAGTCAATTTCACATGGATGCGTAGAATTTGTTATTTAGATTTGGTTCCAGTTAAGTGAGAACATCCACTTGAGTAGGTCACTTAAGGTAACTATTCTTCACTTTATTTTCTAGTTGTTTTCTATTTATCATTACTTTATGAATTACATGCAAGTTGAACTAGAATCTCATACTTTTCTTATTGATAATGAATGTTCATGAACATGCATGTAATGGTTAACCAGTAGTACTCTGTAGGTTAAATTAGTTGAGTTGTTAGTTTTGAGTTGATGTAGTGATCTCTTATTAGTAGTAGCTCAGTTACAGTTTAAGTTGTAGGTACTTGTAGCCATTAGATCTAATTTATTTCTTTCACTGTTATGCAATTTTGTAATTTCTAGCAAGTAAAATTACTTGAATAGGATAAATTAGGTAGTTTTGAGTCTCTGAAGGCATATACAATGTTGCACCATCACAAGTTTACAAACCTTGGGTTGACATTTTAGTGTAGTCTTTCCAATGTTGAGTGGACTATTTAGTCAGAAAAACCTTTGAATTGTGTAGGCTCTACCAAGTTTATAATACATTAGTTTAGACTCTATAGATGGATAGGGTTTAGGGGTTAGGGTTGAAAAGATGCTTAGAATAGAAAAATTTATTATCAGAAGAGGGTTAAGGGTTCATCCCCTAGGCTTTAGGTCCTAGGATTGAGGGATATGGTTTAGGGTTGACAAGATGCTTAACTCTCCATCCTAAATCCAAGATTTAGGGTTTAGGATTTAGGGTCCTAAATCTATCCTCTTGCATCTCCTTAAATCATTCTCTAAACTCCCCTTAATCCATCCTATTAGGACCTATTAAGCCATATCCTCTTATGTCCCCTTAATCCACCCTCTTGCATCCCCTTATTTCATTCTCTTAGCTCCCCTTAATCCATCCTATGAGGACCCATTAAGCCATATCCTATTAGGTCCACTTAATCCACCCTCTTGCATCTCCTCAAGTCATTCTCTTAAATCCCCTTAAGCCATATCATCTTAGGTCCCCTTAATCGATCCTCTTGCATCCCCTTAAGTCATTCTTTTAGCTCCCCTTAAGAAATCCTCTTAGGTCCCCTTAATCCATCCTCTTGCATCCCCTCAATTCATTCTCTTAACTCCCATTAAGCCATCCTTTTAGGACCCCTTATTCTATATCATTTTAGGTCCCCTTAATCCATCCTCTTTCTTCCCCTTAAGTCATTCTCTTAACTACCCTTAAGCCATCCTCTTAGGACCCCTTCAAGCCATATCCTCTTAGATCCCCTCAAGTCATCCTAGATTGTGTACCTTTAAATCCATTTGTTGAGCATTCACTTAAGTAATTTCATAATTACATTTAATAATTTTTTTTAGGTCTCCCACAACTAGATGACATTGGTGGCGAGTACTTGTGCATTGAACAACTCATGCCAATTAATATAGTAGATAATTTTTCCTATGGTAGACATCACTTGAATTTGTAAGGAATTTCTAAGATCCAATTTTCTAACTTTTAGTAAATTGTTCTTTTCTCACATGAATTAGAGTTAAATAAATCATAAAACATATAGTTACTTTACTTACATTAATTATTTTTGCAGGTTCCCATCAAGTCGATCTACCATGATTGTCACTGTAAAAATGTTTCATCATATAAATTATGTAAATATCAATTTGTGGTATTGAACTAAAACTGGATAAAATAATTGTATTTATATGCACATATGTTTCATTATGTTATATTTGTATTAAACATCAATATGTTATATGTTTCTTTGATTTATGAACTTCAATGAACTTATAAATCACATTTTATATTGTTCCAATTTTATCTTATACAAATTATGTCTTATAAATCACATTTTATATTGTTCCAATTTTATCTTATGCATTTTATATATGTCAAGTATAGATTTTTGTTTAGTGATGAATATTTGCTAGAATTGGAAAATAGTTAAAATTATGCCCTTACTTTATTATGAATATGATCTAAACTATAAGGAATGTATTAAAATGTCACCTAACCATGTGATTTATTGAACTTTGAAAGTTAATCATTTTAAGACATCTAAACTTCATTCAACAATGACATCTAAATATATGCAATTCAATTGTAGACAAGAATTTATAGTACATACTTGAAAATGTAGATTATATATATATGTGTGTGTGTGTGTGAATGCATCTAATCATCATAATGAACATAACATGTACATGAGCACATTTAATCAAAGTATATTAAATTCTACATGAAATGCTAGATATATCTAGAGCTAGTCTGGAATTTAAAACATGTACGAAAATGTATCTAGAAAAATAATATTACATTCAACTCATATAAATAAACACAAGCATGATGATAATGTATAATCTATGTGAAATGACGTGAAATAACATGTGAAATTTCCTAGAGTATACATGTACATATATAGTCTATAAAATAAAACTATCTAACTATCAGGATGATCAGTCAAATCAAGTATCCTCTTCATTCCACATGGACTAGATGGACTTGTATCATGCTGTAGAAGAGCACAAGAAACTTGAAATTAGATAAAGTTAAAGAAATTTTTATTTAATTTAGCATAATTAATAAAATCATGAAATCAAATTTTTAAATCTAAACAACCGAAAGTATGCATAAATTACCATCTGATCATCTGAATATACTAGCACATTTTGTTCAATGGGTGGTATAACTATCGATTGAGGATGAAATTATTGAGATGATAATTCCTCGATATTCAAATATAGCAAACAATCTAGGTTAGAAAATATTAGTGATAAAAATGACTTTAATTGAATAGAAAATATATTAAAGTTTAGTACCTCAAATGACATGGCCTCATGGTCATGACCCTGATCAGGAGTTTGCCTACCACCTATAAGGATGCTATTATTGTAGCAATTTTAACCTTTGAAACTTTCTGGAAACAACTAGATCAATAACCATTGACAAATCCTTTACTCTGCTAATGTGATTAATCATTAAGTGTATCCCTTTACTCGCTAATGTGATTAATCATTAAGTGTAGAAGCAAAAACTGAAAGAAGTAAAACCATACACACAATAACACCGCATTTATGTGGAAAACCCAATGAGGGAAAAACCATAATGAGGATTAGCTCACAATATAAAGAATTACAAAATTGAATATAGAGGCTCACTGCCAGAAGGATCACTACCAAAATAGGACTTGTCCAAAATAGGAGTCACTGTTAAGTAAGGGCTTACTGCCTAGAGGGCTCACTGCCACAAAATTACAAAGAAGATAAAAAAGGATTGTCATAGAGAGAAAACTATCTCAATGAAACAAAGATTTCCACCACAATTTTCTCACACACTTGCAGACATGCTTGAATGATAGAGTACACCTTCATCTCACTACCTCCAGAAACTCACCAATTGAAATTTCACATTGATTTGCTAAAAATCACATCACACACTATTTTGCATCTATCTTTTCATCTATCTTATCTTTCATCAACATCTCAACTTGTATTTATACTATCTTTAACCTTGAAACTCATCCAAGGTAAGCCACACACCATTTGTATTTACAAATTCAAGTTAGGTCCACACCAAAACATTCTATAGTGGAATTAGAATGAGGGTGACCCAAACACATACTTAATGTGGACCTAAATAATTCCCAACATTCTTTTCCACACTTACATGAACTTCATGAGTAGTGTTTAACACAAGGTTGGCCAACACCAGTGTAAAACACATAAAACAATTAAACACAACATCCTTATCTTGATACAATCATTTTGTACAAAAAAATTCACTTGAACACAACCTCATCAACTTACTCTCAGAACCACAATTCCTAAAAAAAAAGTACGAAGAAATCCAAAACAACTACATTTCTGCCGGTCCTCAACTAGACACACTGAAATGCACAGTTCACAACTTGTGAAGATACCTCACATTGTACAATGATCCAAAATCTTGAATTATGGATACAGAAACTACCAACAACCATGAACAATATGCTTGAACCACACAAGCATAAAACCGCATCCCAAAGCATACAAAGAATACTTGCAAACCTTTTTTTATTACAATTTTCTCAATATCCTTGACATATATAGCTAATAACCAACTATCATGACATCAATGACAACAACAACTAGTTGACATCAATAAAACACCTTCATACTTGCAACAATCTCCGCCTTTGTCATTGATGGCAACACATGATGTGAAAAACCATCAAAGACAACACAACTTTGAATTGTCAATCTCTCACTTTTTTAGAATTTAGAATGACTAAGATTTTTCACATGATACTTTATCCCCCTTTGACATCAATGGTAAAGGAAAAAGGTATTTTAAATTATTTTCCACCTTTGTCACCAAGAACTTTATGAGTATTGAATACCCCACCTTAGGAGTACACCCAATCAACTCCATAATGACAACACAAGACACTATCTACTCCCCTTGAGAGGTAGCCACCAAACATTAGTCCAGAAAGAAGATAGATCCATAGATCCATCAAAAAAATGCATCTCTATATGCATCTAATTCAAGAAATGAGGGGTAATAACCCCTAACTTCTCCCAGAGATACTCAAAAGTATCTTTAGGATGATCTTTAGTAAATATGTCAGCAATCTGATCCTTTGTAGGTACATATTTGATCTTTACTTCATTCTCCATAACCTTCTCTCTCAAAAAGTGATACCTTATTAATATATACTTTGTCCTTGAGTGCATCACTGGATACTTTGAAATGTTAATTGCACTTGTATTATCATATAAAATAGAGACGGGATCATGATAAATTACTATAATAACCTTCAATGTATGTCTCATCCATAAAACTTGTGTACAGTAGGATGCTACAACAATATACTCAACTTCTATAGTTGATAAGGAAATTGAATCTTGATTTTTACTTAACCATGACACCAATCTGCAACCAAGAAAGAATGCACCACCACTTGTAATTTTTCTATCATCAACACAACCTACCCAATCTTCATCTATATAAACACTTAGTGTAAAATCGGTATCCCTAGGATACCATAAGCCATAATCTAGAGTGCCATTTAGATATCTAGATATCCTCTTAACAATCACAACATGTGTTTCTTTAGGGTCCTCTTGAAATAGAGCCACAAGAAAAAGTGCATGCATGATATTCAGTCTGGTAGTAGTTAAATACAACAGTCCTCTAGCCATAGATCGGTATTTGCTCTAATCAACCTTAGGTGAATCATCATCTTTACTCAATTTGCAATCAGTCACCATAGGAGTGCATACCAGTTTGGAACCATCCATCCCAAATTTCTTCAACATTTGTTTTACATACTTTTCTTGTGAAATAAAAATCCCTTTTTCTATTTGATCGACTTGCAGCCAAAGAAAGAAATTCATCTCACCAAATGTAGACATCTCAAACTCTTTTTGCATTTCTTCAACAAACATTTTTCACATTGTTTCATTTCCTCCAAATATAATATCATCAACATATAAAACTACTATCAATATTTTATCATTTTCAAATTTGAAATAAAGATTGCTATCTACCGTATGTTTGCTAAAACCTTGTTGAATCAAATGTCTATCCAACCTTGTATACCAAGCTCTAGGAGCTTGCTTTAATCCATATAAAGCCTTCTTTAATTTGCAAACCATATCAGATTGATCTAACAACTGAAATCCTTCTGGTTGTTCCATGTAAACTTCTTCTTCCAACTCACCATTTGGAAATGCAGATTTTACATCCATATGATAAACTTTAAAGTCCTTACGAGCAAAAAATTCCAAAAACATTCTGATAGCTTCGATTCTTGCCACTAGAGCAAAAGGATCCTGAAAATCTATACCTTCTACTTGTGAGTAGCCCTTACACACAAGCCTTGTTTTATTTCTAACCACTTCTCCATTTTCATTTAGCTTGTTTCTGAATACCCATTTTGATTCAATTATTTTTTATTGGTCAATCTAAGAACCAATTCCCAGGTTTTATTTTTCTCAATTTTCATAAGTTTTTCTTCCATTTCTCTCATCCAATGCTCATCTTTACATGCTTCACTTACTATCATAGGTTAAATTGTATAAAGTAAACACAAATTTATTTCAGCAACAACAACTCTGCTTCTTGTCAATACTCCTTTTCTCTTGTCTCCAATGATTTGATCTTCAGAATGATTCTTTTGCACATATTTAGGTGTATTTGGGGACACCTCTAGAGCTTCTTCTTCTTCATTCTAATTTTATTTTTCTTCAACAACTTCTTCCACTTCTTCGTAGTTAGGTTCATTTGATATATATCCATCAACTTCAATTGAATTCTTCAATGCTTCATCAAATTTGACATTTGTGCTTTCTACAATCTTTCTCAGCCTTTTATTGTAGCATCTGTAAAATTTTCTTCTAAGGGAGTACCCAAGGAAGATACCCCTCATCTTGCATACAAATTTCCTAAATTTTCATCCTTCTGATATAACATTTGCTTCCAAATACTTTGAAGTACTTTATATTAGGAATCTTTCCATAGCACAACTCATACAGAGTCTTAGTGCTATTAGATTTTTCTTGAACTCGATTAAACACATAAACAATAGTGTGAATTGCTTCTCTCCAATAGACTTCTGGTAGACCTACCTCTGTTATCATCATTCTAACAACTTATGGAGCGCTCTCGCTTTTTCATCAAATCCATTCTCACAGGAGTTCTAGGAGCAGCATAACTATCTTTTATTCCATGTGTTTCACAAAACATGTTAAACTCCATTGGAGGTGAATTCATCACCTCCAGACCTTAAGCATTTTATTTTATGCTCCATTTCATTTTCAACCATATATTTGAATTCTCTAATACCAATTGTTGAACAAGACAATTGAGAGGGAGGTGAATCAATTGTAGCAATTTTAACCTTTAAAACTTTCACCAACAGTTAGATCAATAACCATTCACAAATCCTTTACTCTGCTAATGTGATTAATCATTAAGTATAGAAGAAGAAACTAAAAGAAGTAAAAACATACACACAAAAACACGAGATTTATGTGGAAAACCCAATGAAGGAAAAACCACGGTGAGGATTAGCTCACAATATAAAGAATTCCAAAACCGAATACAAAGGTTCACTACCAAAACATGACTTGTTCAAAATAGAACTCATTGTCTAGTAAGGGCTTACTACCTGGAGGGCTCACTGCCAAAAAATTACAAAGAAGATAGAAGAGGATTTTCAAAGAGAGAAAATTATCTTAATGCAATCAATATTTCCACCACAAATTTTTCACACACTTGTAGACATGCTTGAATGATAGAGTACACCTTTAGCTCACTGCCTCCAGAAACTCACCACTTGAAATTTCACACTGATCTACTCAAACTCGCATCACACACTATTTCACATCTATCTCACATCTATCTTTTTATCTATCTTATCTTTCATCAACATCTCAACTTGTATTTATACCATCTTCAACCTTGAAACTCATCCAAGGTTGGCCACACACCATTTCTATTTACAAATTCAAGAGGTTAGCACTAAAAAATTCTATGGTGGAATTAGAATGAGGGTGACCCAAGCACATACTTAATGAGGACCTAAATAAGTCCCAACACGCTTACATGAAATTTGTGAGTAGTGTTTAACATAAGGTCAACCAACACCTATGTAAAACACATAAAACAATTAAGCACACACATCCTTAACTCAATCCAATCTTTTCATACAAAAAATTTCACTTGAACATGACCTCATCAACTTACTCTTAGAACCGCAAGTCCTAAAACCAAAGTATGGAGAAATCCAGAGTAACTACATTTCTCTCGAACCTCAGCTAGTCACATTGAAATGCATAGTTCACAACTGGTGAAGATACCTCGCACTGTACAATGATCCAAAAGCCCAAATTATGGATACAACAACTACCAACAACCATGAACAATATGTTTGAACCACACAAGCATAGAAGCACATCCCAGAGCATATCCTAGAGCATACACAAAATACCTGCAAACCTTCTTTATTACAATTTTCTCAATATCCTTGACTATACAACCATTAAGAAACTATCATGACATCAATGACAATATCAACTAGTTGACATGAATGACAACACATTTATACTTGCAACATGGGTGCCTACACCATTTAATTACAATTCATTTTTTATTGGGTGGAATCAGTTGGTTTGTATGGGGTTAATCAAATATTGGGAAATAGTTTGTTTGCTAATATGAAGGTCTTGGGTCTCTTTATAAGATAGTCCATTTGAATAAAATTGTCTCCTCTCTCCTCTCCATCGGTAGAAACTATCTAAATCCACATTGATGGATCAAACAAAGTTGACAACAGTTTGCATCGAAGATGCAAATTATGCTAGATGGGGGGAATGTTAGGCTCATTTTTTATCAAATTAATATTATTTTGAATGATATTAAGTTTGCATTTATGTTTTCTTGTGACTAAGTATGATCAATTGTAGGACGTGGGGGGTTAGGATGTGGAGAGGTGTGGGGTTTTGTGGTAGTGGGCTTTAATATGGAGAGGGTGGATGTAAGGGCTTTTGATGTTGGTCATTATGTAATAAATCCTATATAGTAAATTCATTGGCTACTGGTAAAATTTTCTCCATGTTGAAAGGGCTAGTGCACGTTAAGCAATTAAAAAATAACATATCAACAAACTAATTAAATAATGTACACAATTTGAACTAAAAATCACATTGAACACACAAATTCAAAATTCGTCATTTAAAGACACATTCAATTTAACATTAAAAAATGTACAACATGAATTTAGACTAATTTATGTCATAGAAAATACAAACAATTCAAGCCTCCCCTAACATGCATTAAATTATACAATTAAAGCCATGTACCCAATGTGAAACTCAATGAAATAATGAAAACATATGAATCCCAACTTCCCATCCCAAGCTAATACTATTAATCTCCCCCCTTCATCCCATATTTTTGTCAATAACCCTAAAGAATGTGATCTCATGTAGAAATTACAATCCACACAAGCTAAAATATCTCTTTTGGAACTAAATTTTAGAATTTTCTTGAACTGTTAAAGACATCATCCAACACTTGCCTTAAACAAAATATTACATTGTACCTATCACTTGAAAGGTCATGGATGAAAATCAAAACACACTTTTTTTATCAGCACCTAGTAAACTCCACTTAAATGATATTCTCCAAGTGGATGACTATGGCTCCATGAATGTGCTAAGTAGTTGGGATCCTATATTACACCATGTACATCTATCTTGTTGGTGTAATTAATATTTAATTACACTTGCATAAGTTTAACTTAGGTATTTTATTTAATTAATCAAGTCCTAGGTTGCATTATTAGGAAAATCATTAATAATGGGGTTATCCCCTTTCACACGTATTTAGGATAAAAAGATTCCTTCTAGAACATGAGTTGTGTTTTCTAGAAGCCTTATCCTATCTTCACATTATTCTAGGTAGTTAGTTAGTTGTCACATGTTAGATCAAGACACATGGAAACATCATATATTTCTTACTACATCTCAACCTTGCCTATATAGGAAGGTGCTTGTACTCATTTGTATCATACTTCATACCTCATCATTTGAGAGGTCTTAATATCAAGCAAGGGTTTCATATGTACTTTACATATTCAGTTTGAAATTCTTGCATCTTAATGATAGCATGATATTTTTCAATTTATCTCTTGTGGAAGTTATTTTAGAGCTTTAATGTTGCAAACTTCTTCCTAGATCTGAGGGACCAATCTTGGCATGAAAGTTTTGCTGGGTGCAAATTGAGGTCTTGAGAACCTCGATATTGAATCCAAGGCATCAGAGAAAGTCAAGATCAACTTTTGTTTTGTCAAAATATGGAATATTTTATCAAATCTACAAGGGTTTGATCCAACCATTTTTTATTAGAGTTGTTTTCATTTTTGCTTCAGAAATCCAGCTTCCACTCATTTGTAGGAATTTTTTTTTCTAGGTTCTGTAGCTAGGGTCAAAATATCAACTGAGAATCTTTTAGATTTTGCATATCTTGCACAAATTTTAAGAAAATTTCTTTACAAAAATCATCGCGTGTCATTTTTCTCTTGGCTAAAGGATTAAAAAAAATCATTTTTTCATCTTCTGCTTATTGGATCAAAAAATGATTTTTGGGTTTTGTTCTTAGCTTCAAAATATCTCTAGATTTATGTTATTTTTCACAAAAAGTGAGTAGATTTTATAGAAATCAAATCAAAAGTAATTTTTTTTTTCTAGAAAACTCATTTCCTACAAGCTTGATGCAAGAGAGTGCTCCCCTCTGTGAAAACACCATTCACAAACTTACAAAATCTTAGGAAACAACCTACCTTATTCAACAATTCAACAAGATTTTGATTGCAAGAAAAAATAACTTTATTTGGTTTAATTACAAATTACATTCAATGACCCTTCACATACCAAGTCTCCACTTTTAATCCTTATTCCATTTATCTCTATTCCCTGCCTTACTCTTCATATGCTCTTCACAACCTACTGTATATATAGAGAGAGCTTTTAAATCATCCAATCCAACTTATGCATGACCTACATTTCAATTACCAACTCTAGTGTTATCTTGCATGAGCATTCTTACTTTTTAGTTTACACCATTCGCCGCCCCATCTCCCTTCACCTACACATTCTCCTCCTGCTCATTTTTCCTTTTAAATAGCCCTTTTTTATCTGTATGGCACTGTCTTTTCATATTATCATTATCAAGTTTAACATATTAGTCTCTCCTAGTCACCTCAACCCCTTAGCTTCAATTGTTGTATTTTAAATTGAAAAATGATGGTATGGCATGGTGTAGTCTACCAACTTTTTGAAATCTACATTTTAATAAAAAAATCATTGGTGTCTTTAACAAGGCACAACCTTGCCTTTTATTTTTTTGTATCTTCCATGTTACCATGGTCTTTTCTAGCCTTTAACCTTCATAATGTATTTGTGTTGATATCGAAAAAATTTCCATTACTATTTTTTCAAAAAATTCGTATTTGTGGCACATGAGACATCGCCCTCTATTGCCTCAACTATTAAATAAAATAAATTCCACACACTTCCATTAGAGTTAGATTTCATTTTCCATGATATTTAAAAAATGTTGCTTATGTCAAGACTTGTTAATTTCTCATTAAATATCTTTTCCAAAGTAGCATTTGTGTTTGCTTGTCAAAAAAGAACCAAATAATGTTTTTGGTTGGTGTCGATTGCTTATTCACTCGCATGCTCCTGCACTAGACACACTGGGTAGAAAGATTGTAAGCATAGGCTCACAATGGTGGAGTTGAGTAGTTGCACTACTCTTTTAGGTTGCTATCAACCTACAGTGAACTCATTTGCTGTCCAAGTGCTGAAAATTAATCCTTCTTTCACTTTTTCCAACATCATCTTGGAATACACACCACCATCCTCTAATAATACCGCACCTTCTTCTTTCTCCCCCTCATGGAATCATGTCCACGAAAGCCCTACCTCCTCCACCAAATACTTTCCACACTCCTTTCTTCCTTTGTGGGTTCAAAGCCACCTCTAACCGTCCACCTCCACCAAAATACTACTTCATCTTCCACTATTTCCACAAGAAAATATGGAACATATACTACATTTTCTTTCTCTATATTCATTTCACCTTCTATCAACTCATCTGAAAACAAAATATTATTATAAAATTGATTTACCTAATTCTCATTTGTAGCTGTGACATCAAACTTTACTACAATATCTTCCACCTTCTTTTCAGCTGCAACTTCTTGATCTTCTCTTTTCACTCCATCAACGAGCTTCATCATCCATTCTTCTTCAATTGCCAACAGTTGTGTGAACAAGTTTGATTCACCTTCATCTTTATCTGTGACCTCTTCGATGTTCACCTTTATCTTTTCTTCTTCTATTGTCATGCCTTCCTCATGACATGTCATTGTTGCAACTTCTTCATCAATAGGGGTTTCTCTTACTTCTTCCACTTTCCATCTTAGGCTGCTATCTATGTTCTTCTTCTTACTCCTCTTTTCCACTTTCTTTTCACCTTTCAAAAAATTCTTTCCCAATTTCTTGAGCCTCATCTCGATCTTTCCTACTTCTTTACTAGCTATCTTTTCCAACATTTCACACAATTTATCCTCCACATCACCCCAATACTATTCCCAAAACCATACCAGCATGGGCCTCTTCATGACCCAACCCATTTTGTTTGTTGTAGTCTCACCTCTCACAATCTTTCATCACTTCTCAAGTTTCCCCTGTGGCTTCAAGCTCTCACTCTTGCTACCAGGATTCCTCACACACCTGCAACAACTCTCACGATCTTCTTCACTACCACTTCACACACTTTCTTCTTGGTGCGAACTGCGTCCCAGACAACGTTCTGTTCACACAACACTCATAGGTCTTGGTGAATCCTCTCCATTCTTAGTACTACAGGACTGATACCACTTGATGAAAGAGGGTGCTCCCCTATGTGAAAACACATTTCAAAAACTTACAAAAACTTTCCTTATTCAACAATTCAACAAGATTTTGATTGCAAGCAAAACTTAACTTTATTTTGTTTAATTACAAAATACATTCAATGACCCTTCACATACCAAGTCTGCACTTTTAACCCTTATTCCATTTATGTCTATTTGTTTCCTTACTCTTCATATGCTCTTCACAGCCTAATGTATATATATATAGAGCTTCTAAATCACCCAATCCAACTTATGTGCAACCTACACTTCAACTTCTTGCGCTAGTGTTATATTTCATGAGCATTCTTACTTTTTAATTTGCACCATTCACAACCCCATCTCCCTTCACCTACATGTCCTCCTCTCACCCATTTTTCCTTTTACTCAACCCTTTTTTATTTGTATGGTACTGCCTCTTCACATCATCATTATCAAGTTTAACATATTAGTCTCTCCTAGTCACCATGACCCTTCAATTTCAACTGTTGTATTTTAAATTGCAAAATGATGGTATGGCATGGTGTAGCCTGCCTACTTCTTGAAATCGGTATTTTAATAAAAAAATAATTGGTGTCTTTAACAAGGCATGACCTCCACTTTTTTTTTTATCTTCCATGTTACCATGGTCTTTTCTAGCCTTTAACCTTCACAATGTATTTGTGTTGATATTGAAAAATTGTCCATTACTATTTTTTTAAATTTCATATTTGTGACACATGAGACATCACCCTTTGTTGCCTCAACTATTAAATAAAATAAATGCCACACACTGTCATTAGAGTTATATTTCATTTTCCATGATATTTTAAAAACACTGCTTATATCAAGATTTGTTAATTTCTCATTGAATGTCTTTTCCAAAGTAGCATTTGTGTTTTCCTGTCAAAAAAGAACCAAACAAGCAAAAACTAAAAATTAAACCAAACAATTTTTTTGGTTGGTGTCAATTTCCTTTTCACTCACATGCTCTTGCATGAGAGATAAATTCAACTTTAAAAAAAAAATCATAACTTTTGGCTATTGTGTCCATTTTTGGAAAACAAGAT
This sequence comes from Sequoia sempervirens, assembly GCA_007258455.2. NCBI lineage: Eukaryota > Viridiplantae > Streptophyta > Pinopsida > Cupressales > Cupressaceae > Sequoia > Sequoia sempervirens. The sequence goes on along the minus strand of VDFB02046307.1, from coordinate 9,410 downwards.
ATCAACAAAAAGCTAGTTTCGAGTACTTCACAGTGGCGTAGGCCATTTTTTCAGATTTTTTCATCTACATAAATTTAAGGTTATTTTTCATCATGGAGGTAGATGTGAACATTCATTAGTTCATGCATTATTTCCTTTTTTGTGTGCATTAGGTTTTCATTTTCTTTGTAGTTCATTTTAGTTCCAAATCATTTATCAATCAACTATTGCTTCATAGATTCCAGAGTTGTACCAGTTTGTGAGTTTTCTAGTGTTCCTTTGCATTGGGTCTACTATTGCTTTTCATGATTCTGACTTGAGTCCTTGAGTGACTCTAATATGGTTTCTAGTAAACAAGAGTATCTTTCCTTGCTTGCCAAATTGATGATTCCAGTGTTACTCCACAGTGTACTTGCAATGCTTCTCTTGTAGTAGGTTATCTCATTATGGGGGGGGATGAATGGTATCTCTTTTCATCTTTTGTGTGGATGGGGATTGATTGGATTTGTGATGGATATCATTATTGTATTTCATCTCTTTTGGGGAGGAGTTTTGTCCCACTATATTTTCTCCTTTTCTCCATTTGTGAGAGATTTCATTTGCATTTTTACATGGGTACCTAGCATGGCCACATATTTGGGACCCATCATTTGCATCTTTGCATCATTTGGATAATAATTTCCTTCCTAAGTTGCACTTATGGGGGGGTGTTGGTGTAATTAATATTTAATTACACTTGCATAAGTTTAAATTAGTTCATTTATTTAATTAATTAAGTCCTAGGTTGCATTATTAGGAAAATCATTAATAATGGGGTCATCCCCCTTTCACATGTATTTAGTATAAAATATTCCTTCCATAAGATGAGTTTTCTTTTCTAGTAGCCTTATCCTATCTTCGCATTATTCTAGGTGGTTAGTTTGTTGTCACATGTTGTTAGATCAAGACACATGACAACATCATATTTCTTACTACATGTCAACCTTTCCTATATAAGGAAGGTGCTTATACTCATTTGTATCATACTTCATACCTCATCATTTGAGAGGTATTAATATCAAGCAAGGTTTCATATGTAATTTGTCATATTTAGTTTGGCATTCTCACATCTTAATGATAGAATGATATTTCTGCAATTTCTCTCTTGTGGAAGCTATTTTGTCTTGCAGGTGATTTTGGGGTGTTTGAGGAGTTCACCATAAACTCCTACATACCTAATTTTCTATTCTATTTTTGAATGTGGTCTTAATCATCACATGTACTTGTTTTCAATCCAAAGATTTAGTTGGAACCTATATCATGTTATTTACTATACATAATGATAACTTGTTTGAATGATGTGACATATATTTAAGAATTCTGATAATTTTATTAAGTATACCTACTTAATTATAGGTCCTATGAGGGGTAATGTATGGAACCACATAAAATTTTGAGACACCTATCTTAAAATATATAAAAATTATAATATCAAGTGCATGTTACTAGTGAATTTACACACTAAAATAAGATAATGTAGGTAACTCGCAAGGTTAACCAATGAGAAAAGATTTAAGTTTGAGTTGGTGGATCCTTATCACAATAATGTATTATAGGTGTTTAAAATGTGTTATAGATCACCACAATTTATTCTATATATTTTGTAGATAAATATATGTCTAATATGATTTGAGTATAAAAAAAATTAGACTCGAGAAGGTAAGTAGTCCAATAGAGAAAAAGGGACCTATCTAATATTAAACAAGTTGATAGAGGAAATATTCTAGGAAGATTAGAGGAAGAAGATGGAGATATAAAAATATATGTTGATGAGAAGGTGAAAATAGAAGATATGCACATTAAATTCTTATCTATAATAAGATATAGAGCTTGTGACTAAAGGTTAATTCCTATAAATATGTGCAAGACCTCTAGCTAGATTATGTGAATTAGATAAATAATATTAAAAATTGTTCTTTACATACATGATATTTTTACTAATTAAATTATTGTGTCTTTAAAAAAAAAGTTTAGATTTGAAATTTATAGTTGGATAATCCCTAATTAAAGGGATTTTGACCTTAACCACATGGATATCTGATAAACCTAAAAAGGAAAAGGTGTAAAATACAAAGGCTTGTAGTCAATATAATACTTCTTAGTATCCTTGAGTTTGTACTTCAAAGTTTCTAGTTTTTGTATTAGTGTATACAAGGTGTTGATGGAGACCAGAGCGGTATTACCTGCGTATGTGAAATAGTGGAGGTATATTAGTACATTGTAATGTAAGAGCTAGGAAAATAGTTATGAATGGATTGGAAAAATTATTATAAGTATTGATCATAGGATGAATGGAGGGATAGTATAGATATATGAGTAGATATTGCATGACAACATAATAGTTATCAAAGTGGTAGGATCTTAGGTGCGGGTACAATTCTAGAAGGAATGAAAGCATTAGCAGTATTCATAAGGAAAGGAATGTATCCATGGGATAGGCCATATGAGTAAGTAAATTTAATGGAAAAGGTGGTAGTGAACCATAAATTTTAAGGTGTTCGATGGACTTCTCTTACACTCTTAGGATGTTTCACCTAAAAGGAGAGAGATATAACACTAAAATTGATGTGGTTCACTCAAATAAAGGAATGTATGATGAAATTGAGACTAAATGCAATAATGCAAATGCAACTAAGTGATGAGATTGACTGATTATTAATGCAAATCTAATGAAATATGCAATGTTTGAAAACATAGTGAGGTATGCAAAAATGAACTAAAGACATGAACTAATGCAAAAAAAATTGAATGAGGTTTAATTGAGTGCACGTAAGTTGAATGCTAATCTTGGAAGGTTCTGAAAATTGGCAAAAATCACTGTTGATCACTAGTGGGACTCATTCGCCACTGATGGCGAATCAGTCCTCCTATTGGTAAAAAGAACTGAAATTGCTTTCCGATTGTCGGGATCTGGATTCTAACAAAATCAAAATTTTCATCCTTCAAGTGGGACTCATTTTCCACTGATGGAGAATTGAGATCCCTCATGAGAATTCTACAATTTCAAAAGGTTAATCCTATAGGTCAGATGCTGCACTTGTCTTCTTGTCGGGTTGATGAAGTCAAATCTACAGAAAACGGATTGTAGGTTGTCTCTAATCTTGAATTAGGGTTTAGTTGGCTTGAAACACTTTGATGACTTGTTGACCACCTTTCAACACCTATTTGCCTGAAAAATATGCATACAAAAGTCTGCAAACACACATACAAAAGGGGAAAAATGGTTAAGGGTTAGAGTATGAGGATTTTCCATAGTCAAATCCCACTTTGGTAGTAAACCCTTGATAAAGAAATGAAATGAAAATAAACAAGGAATGATGAATAAACAACATTAAAGTGTACTAAACTCACCAGGGTATGTGCAGGATCATGATGGGCCAAAAAGTGGCAATATTGTGGGTATTTGTAGGGTATGTGGTTGACGAATTTTTTTTACCCAAAATTGATGAAGCGAAAAGGGTTTTTAGAGGAGATTCTCAACTTTCCACCAATATAAATTATTCTTTAATTTGAATTTAATAAATAATTGTTATTGATTTTCTATTAGAATTACAACTAAAGTCCTTATCAATAGGCTGATTCAAAACATCTATAACTTTCAAATGGTATCACATTTTTAAATCCAAGACATGCGTAACATTCTATGCTTCTACATACTATGGGATTAAAAATAAAATTAAATTTCATGGAAGTTTGACCAAGTTAAGGTGGTCAGACATACAAGTTTTTATATTTTTTAAATTTGTAATAAAAATTCATAATTAATTATTTACTTGGAAAAAATTACAAAAAATATGCATCATTTGGACATGAGTCCTCTACTTATATATAAAATATTATAAAAAATATTATCATTTTATTATGGTTAGAGATTGGTCAGAATGAATACCTACTTCTTATTTTTTCAGAAATTTAAATACTATTGCATTGAATTTCAAATTTCACCAAAATAAAATTTTATTTATTTTAAATAAACCCTAGTAGTTTAGAAACTGAATTTAATTTTCTACAGGTCCTATTCTTACATATTTTGAAATAATATAGATAACTTGTTATTCAATTTTTTTTACTAGATCAGTTGCCTAACATGATTTTTAAATTTTTGCCACTTAGGGCTTGTTTTCCATGATGATCCTGCACATACCACAAAACCTTATTGTTGAAGCTTGAAGATATGCCAATGGCTGCTCCAAGATGCTTGATAATTGCTTGATTGAATGATGCTTGAATGTAATTGAATGGGGGTTGAAATGGATGGAAAAACACTTATTTATACACACTTATGCCATAATTACCCAATAATACATCATAGGTTGACATAAGGTATTTTTGAATAAAAATCCAAAAGAAAATTTGAATTATTTTGAATTTGGAGCCAAGAGGGACTCATTCACGACCCATGGCGAATGGGTCCCACTCTAGGCTTGTAAGTGGGTGTCAGGAATTAAGTTGCATTTAATGTTGTTTGTCAGGTTTACATTAAAAAATACACTTAATTAAGTATTATGAGTGCATAAAGGGGTCAAATAAAGCATAAGAAAGGTGTAAATAGTGATAACAGGCCTAGAAAAGTGTGAAATCTTGTTACAAGACTTTACAACACTTTAAAAGAAGAATTGATAAGGGATAAAAAAGTGATTTTTAGATGAATTATAATGAAAAGAGTCTAGAAAAGTGTAGAAATGTGTTACAACACTTCACAACACCTTCACACGACATCATAATTTGAATTTTAAGACGTAATATGAATGCTTAAGTTGCATTGCAACATTAAATCAAAGCAAAATATGTTAAGCATCACAAGAGAAAGACCTAAAAGACCATGAAAATGTCAATGATCCATTTTTCTATGGTACATTTAGCCCCCACTTTAGTGAGAGGATGAACTTGCTTCAAACTCACACTAAAGTAGCCATGCATATCAAGAAGGATCCAAATGCACTTATGCTAGCAAGATGGAATAACAACAATAAAGAGGGATGATCAAGCCCCCAGGATGAAGATCCCATGGAAAACTAAACATAAGAAGAAAGGAACACACATATGTGAAAGAGAAAGAGAGAAGGGAGAGGGAAAAGGAAAAGTCGAATCAAGCTTCAATCGTTTTTGAACTAGTTGTGAATTATATCTAGGTTGTTTGTTCAAAAAAGAAGATGCATACTCACTCTAGGGCAATGAAACTCATGTTGGTGCATCGGGTGAGAAGGCCCAAAAGGTGAGAAACATACAGTTGGGTGGTATGTACTCACAAAATCATAGGTGGCTATGGGGAAATTTGTGCCATGGAATGGGCTTGCCGCTCAACCATATCAAAGTTATACCTTCTGATAACTTTAACAAGGCACCACAAAAGAAAATTTCAGTTCATGCTTCATGAGATAAGAAAAGATTCGTATGCTTAGAACTCATGAACAAACAAGATTGTACACATGCATGCAAGTTGCGTTATGCAAGGTGGAAATGATGTTCAAAGGAGTCTTGTTAAGTTCATGCGAGGTCTATCACTTAGGGAGCATTGTGTATAATGTCTCCAAGAGAGGACCAATCAAAGAATAGAATATTCACAACTTAGGGGATGTAGTGTGCCGCATCAGGCCACTAAGAGGAATATAATATGCTAAGATAGATCACACTTATGAAGTACATCACACCCAATGTAGTCCACGAAGTGACAAGCACATCATATGAAGTAACAAGGTTGCATTAGGAACCAAGAATGCAAATGAATAATGCCAATGTATGCCCCACACTTTAAAGGAATTGCTACACACTTTTTTGTGAGCAATTAATTTAAAGTAGCAAAGGAAAAATGCAAAAATAAAATAAGACATGAGAACCAACTTGGAAAGCCCCTATGCCAAGTCATGTTTCCAAGTAAGGTTGATTCATGTAGACAAAAAAGAAAATAAAAGAAAGGGGAGTTGACCCTCATAAAGGAACACACCAAACACATAAGGGATCTATGGATTTGGGGTTAGTATGTTCGTTGCTGCAATGTTTTGATTAAAGAGTTCGGAATTGTCATCATTCCCCAATACACATACAATTGGAAGAATGACACAAAGAGAGCAAAAAAAAAAGAAAAACAAAGTCCGTTTTTGGTCAACATGGAAGAGACATTATGGTCTCAATGATTTGCATCGTCCCCAAAAGGAAAACACAAGAAAAAAGAAAATAAAAGGAAAAAGAAAAGGAAAAGATTTTGGGTCAACATAGAGGGAGACATTTGGGTCTCAATGCCTTGTGTCATCCCCAAAAGGAAAAACACAAGAAAAGATTAAAAAAAGGAAAAGGAAAAGGGACCTTTTGGGTCACCATGGAAGAGACATAGGGAATCTCAATGCTTTGCATCATCCCCAAAAGGAAAAAAATAAAACAAAAATGAAAAAGAAAAGGTAAAAGGTACAACATATAGAAGAATAGAGGTACAAATAGAGGAAGTGCACAAAGAGAACATAACATCAAACACACATTATAGGGGGACACGATACAAAAATGCAAGCACACCAAAGAAAAAATAAAATGTAAAAGGGGCTAGTAATGCAAATCTAAGTCAACCATTAACATAGTGAGATAAGGACATATGCATTACTAAGACAAGGCTAAAAATGTCTTGTCCCCACTGAATGTGAGGTAGGAATAAGCCAAGGTAGGTGACAGGAAAGGATTATGCAATAGTGAGAATAATTTTTTTTAAAACTAGGGCATGATGAAGAGATTTGGTTTAAGGGATGATAGTATAGCAGTCGGTATTAGTGAAGTGATACTTTTTCAGTATGTCCTTGAATGTCTGACATTCACCAGTTCGGTGGCCAAGAACATGATGATATTTGCAATAGGGGATGTTAGAATTGTTTAGGATGGATGACCAACCTGTTTGAAGGTGGTAAGAGTATAAGGCCTCTGTTTAAGAGAATTTGTAGTTTCCTTTCACATTCAAGTGGTGGATGGAGAGGAAACTTTAGTTTCTTCAATTTGTAAGGCTTCTTTCATTTGCTAGGTTCTCCTATTTCATGAATTGAAGGAGGAAGAGGACCCAAGGGGATCCTAGCATCCTTGTCATTGGAATGAGGTAAAGGTTGTTCACATGGAAAGAGAATTTTCAAGTTAGGAGGATAATTAAAGATCATTGTACTATCATCTTGAAGTCTCCAATATTCAAAAGGAGGCTTGTTGTCATGAGGAGGATCTTGATATCCTAATCCTATTTTGTTTTCATTTTTTGGTATTTTTTCTAAAATTTTGGTGAATTTTATGCTCAGTTGTTGTGTCACAACCTTGTTTGCTTAAAAATGTAAATCCTTTTCCATATGTTTCTTCAAGGTTGATTGGTGTGTTTGTAACTTTGTTATCATAGAATAGGTGAGGACGTGGTTGTGGAGAGGAACTAGGTCCACTTGTGGGAGGGAACATAGGTCCTTTAGTCATTTCAAGGTGTAAATAACCAAACATGTTAGGAGTGAGACAATAGGGAGAGCTTGTGACTTCATGGATGGGTAAAAGGCTGCATTAGTGTCAAGGTTGTCAAGGCATGAATTTATGAACTTGTTCATGCTATCATCATATTCTCCAATGATGTCTATATCATGAGGATGACATTCATTTGGAGTTGAAGGAGCATGAGGAAGGTCAAGGTCATTAGGATCACAACCAAAGGAACAATTGGACATGTCTACTAAGGATTTCAATGAATACCAAAACTTGTTAAAGCAAAAAGCCATGATAGCAATGAATAAAAGTAAACTAAGATGAAAGAAAGGAGATAAAACAAAAAATATGGAAAGTATAATAGAAAGTAACAACAGAAAATTGTAATGTAGAAAATATCTAGAAAATGCCTGAAAATGCAAGTTAAAATGTGCAGGTGGACTGATTTGCCCAAGGTGGCGAATGAGTCTAGGTATGAGATTTTTTTGTATTTTTTAGAAAATTTAAAGTAGTTTTAATACTTTTCAGATGCAAATTGAAGATGCAAATGCAAATATTCAGTTTTTAATGATTGGATATGCAAAAATGAATCTATATGATTCTTTCACTAATGCAATTTTAGAAACCTTAGGATGCAAAAACAAAACAAAACCTAATTGAATGTTGATGCAAAGGAAACCTAGGATGCAAGATGCAATTGAAATCAGAAAGAGAAATATTCAAAATGTAGGTTCACCAAAATGAACCATCAATTTTGAGGTGTTCTATCGAATTCTCTTGCACTCCTAGGATCTTTCACCTAAAAGGAGAGAGATAGAACACTAAAATTGATGTGGTTCACTCAAATAAAGGAATGTATGAAGGAATTGAGACTAATTGAAATAATATAAATGCAACTAAGTGATGAGATTGAATGATTATTAATGAAAAACTAATGAAATATGTAATGTTTGAAAACACAGTGAGGTATGCAAAAATGAACTAAAGACATGAACTAAGGCAAACAAAATTGAATGAGGTTTAACAGAGTGTGCTTGGAAGTTGAATGCTGATCCTAGAAGGTTCTAAAAACTAGAAAAAATCACCATTGATCACTAGTGGGACTGATTTGCCACTGATGGTGAATTAGTCCTCTTACTGGTAAAAATACCTAAAATTGCTTTTCGATTGTCGGGAACTGGATTCTAACAAAATCAACTTTTTTAGCCTTCAGGTGGGACTCATTCGCCACTGATGGTGAATCAATTCTCCTCCAAAATTTTGTAATTTCAAAGGTCAATCTTGTAGGTCCAGATATGCATTTGTCTTCTTGTTAGGTTGAAAGAGTCAAATCTATAGAAAACGGGCTATAGGTTGTCTCCAAGCTTGACTTAGGGTTTGGTTGACTTGAAAAACTTTGATAACTTGTTTACCACCTTTCAACACCCATTTGCTTAAAAAATATACATATAAAGTCTGCAAACACACATGCAAAAGGGGAAAAATGGTTAAGGGTTAGAGTATAGGGATTTGCCTTGGACAAATCCCACTTTGGTAATCAAACCCTTGATAAAGAAATGAAATGAAATAAACAAGGAATGCTGAATAAACAACATGCAAGTGTCCTAAACTCACCAAAACCTTATTGTTAAAGTCTGAAGATATGTCAATGGCTACTCCAGGTTGCTTGACAATTGCTTGATTGAATGATTCTTGAATGTAATTGAATGCTTGAATAAACTAGTGAATGAGATGAATGCTTGGATAAATTATTGAATGAATTAGGTGAATGGGGGTTGAAATGGATGGAAAAACACTTATTTATACACAATTATGCCCTAGTTACCCAATAATACATCACAAGCCAATACAAGGCCTTTTTGAATAAAAACCTAAAAGAAAATTTGAATTATTTTGAATTTGGAGCCAAGAGGGACTCATTCGCCACCCATGGCGAATGGGTCCCACTCTAGACTTATAAGTGG
>VDFB02046305.1:0-33520 GCA_007258455.2 Sequoia sempervirens | reverse complement strand
GGACACTTCCAAACCTACTCCCTTTTTTCAACATTTTTTCCATTGGGTTAATTTTATTGCTCGCCCTGTCCTGCCGAAGCAGGTGGAATCAAGACTTATTCCTGCAATCCTACATCCAAATAAACATCAAGTAGCACATGTATATATATATAATCAACATTCTATCGGAGAAGGGAATTCACAGTAAAGCAGCAGGCACTGTGAACGAAAGCGGGATGCTACACCGGCCCTCTAAATTCCAATCTATTCTAACAATTACAATTATCAATAACAAAACTAACATTTCAAATCAAAATTAATTCACAGATAGCATTATAATTTAACTAATCGCACGTAACTAATTATTACTAAACCACGCATTATAAAATAATACTAAATTAACAGCACCATGGTGAATCCATCATTGGCAAACACAATATGATAAATCATTTAAATAAATAATAGATAATCCAACAAGAATATACACAAAAGAGTATCAACAAATAATCATACTAATAAAGCCACAGCATCAAACGATTAGGTCCACTAAAGGAATAACAACATCATCAAACTACAACCAACCAAATCAACCCTAATAGTATCATCATAGAAATTAATAAGTCTAAATAGTATGAGGGGTATTACATCCTCCCCCCCTAGGACATGGCTTACTCCTGGAAGCCATTAAATACAAAAATAAAATATAGTAACCAACAAGACTAACTAGATTGCATTCGGATAGCCAGGATGGCCGCCTTAACAGCTGCCTTGCTGGAAGGTGTCCATTCCCTTCTTTCGCGACGGAGTCTCCTTAGAGCTTCCGCAATGGTCTCTAGATCTGATGGCTCAGAGCAATTGGAATAATCGTATTGGAGTCTGATCTTCCAAAGCCGTCTAACAAATGGGTCACGAACCTTCTTCCGAGGTGTGCTCCTTATCTTCATCCTGAAGACACACCAAGGAATAGGTTTTTGTCAGAACCCACACACAACAAAAGCACACCGAACAAACAAACAAAATAAAATACAAGAGTGCTCAGAGTTCAAACGGAGGTTTCCTAATGGACTCAAACCAACGACCCCAAAGATTTGTAACCTTGGCTCCGATACTACTGCCACTACCAAAATAACCCCTAAAGGAACTAATAACGGAAATAATTTTTTTTTTAAAAGAATAAAATAACATACTTAAGTATTATAACATAACAATGTATTATGAGGCACAACTAGTTCCAATGGGGTACACGAAGTGACATGACTACACTAACCCATAACAATGATAATAAGATAACAATAATTAGCAATTATGTAAATCTATTCATTCCCATTTCATCATTTAAAATATCTATCAACTATATCCATATTAATAACATATGCACATATGACAATACATGGAATTATAAAGATGTAAAGTGTTACATATTTCGATAGATACAACTCAACATAACCAACTATAACACAAGATCCTGAATAAATACATGGCCTGAATAAATATTACATCCCAATGATAGAAGAATACAATTGACTAAAAATACAACTCAATAACCACATATACAATTTACAACAAGGTCATCCCAACACACGTGGGAGACAATACATCAATGAATACATTATATCAGGAGTAACATATATCCGTATAAAGAATTAATGACTAATAACATCCTCCCAAAAATATGCAATAAAAATACATCCGCATAGAAAGGGAACCTAACGGGTGCTAAGCACGCTCCACCTGAACTACACCCCTGCACAGAGTAGATGTATGAAGGGTCCCCGACCAAGCGCGTCTAACAATAGCACAAGACTAACTCCAAGAAGACAACTTAACACCAAGAACCACTTAGAAATCTCAACATCGACAAATCCAAAGGCACAACCACAAATCACTGATGAATATAACAAGTTACAATCACAACATCAATGAAACTCAAGCATAATATCAAATACTACTTCCAACAATAACCAAAGAAAAATCAATAAATCACTTCCAGAGGACTTCAATAAATCAACACAAACAGAATGTTAGAGTAGAGTGTCATCGCATGGTTTCACATGGATTCTCCAGACAACCTATCACAAGGTGCCGCCTCCATCTCTACATGGATTCTCCAGACAACCAAGTTAAGGTGCCGCTTCCATCTATGGTTCTCCTGACAGCCTATCTCAAGGCGCCACTCCATAGGGTTACTCATGCGGAGTCATTAACCTTTCGTGAAGACAAGGCAATGACCTTGCCAACCATGGCCTTCTCAGTCCCCTTTAGTATGTGATAGCACTAACAGGTAGATGAGGCTTCACAATTATCTTATTAGTGTTGAATCCCCACCCGTGGTTTATTACTTAAGTTATCACTGATTAATCTAACTCTATGTTGGTTACCCTGACAGCCCCTTTGTGCGTCGACCCCCACTAGAGCCACTCTCTCTAGACACTCAATCCCAAAATAACCAACACAAAAAGGACTGCATCAACATGACATAATTGAACCAACACATGGATCCTCCGCGAGGCATAACCATCTCGCCATAACATATAAAACATAACCACAAATAGTGCAATCCAAGAGCAAACTAAATCATAACCAGGGTCGAATCATAGACCAAACATCAAGTACGAGATCACAGTTCATATTAGAAAACTCTGCCTCTGGAAGTCCTAAACACAACTTAGAATCCTATAACTTTAACTCTAGGGTTTTTTTTTTTTGCACATGACATAAACCCAAAAAGTAGAAAATCCAATTAAGTAAAATGAATAACCTCGAGAGTAATTGACACATCAACAACGCCATAAAACAAATTACAATGTATAACAAAACTCATCAAATAAATAGATCAACAAATTCCATTAAACAAATAAAACCACAACTCGAAAATAAATGACTAAATCAAACACATCGTTTACTTCTAATTTTCTCAATAAGACTATATCATTGCATACTAGTAAATATTATACCATCAATTCAAAATCTCAACACCTTAATTCTTTAAATGCACAAATATAAAAATATGTATATATACCATTTATTTCAAATTGCATCAATCAGAACATATAAGAAATTGCCCTAATATTACACAATAATCTTACAAACTCACATGAATAAATATACATATAATCATTTTATAAAAACATTAAATAAATATCATATTTTTTTTTTCTTAGAATTTTATACAATAAAATATATTAACTAAATGTGATTTTTTTTAAAAACATAAATTATAAATTATATATATATATACCAAAATCGAAATAATGAAAGGAAATGAATTAAAGCTTATAATAAATAAATAAAAAAATAAAAAAAACTAAAATAAAAAATTTGAAGTACCATTTTATATGTAACATGGTACCACACTGTGGGTGGCCGTGGGTCAGCCACAGTCGGTTGCATTTATTTGCATACCACTGCCTCATGGTGGGTCGCAGCCTCCCACGCTGGTGCACGGTGGTACAACCACTCCTCGCGGGTGGCTACGGCCCCCGCAGGCAGTGGTACGCAGTGCGTACCACCCTGTGGTAGCCACAACACCACAGTGGGGCCGTGGGTGGTACGGCCTCGGCCGACCCCCACCCCCAATAAAATTTAAATTTATATATATATATTTTTTAATATTTTCTTCATAAATATAAATTTTCATATTTTACAAAAGACTACGAATTGTAATTAAATTAAATTCGCTCCTACACATTTATAAAATAATAATTTATTTATTTATTTTATATTAAACCGCAATTTCGTACGAAAGTACAGAGAAACATTAACAGAACATAACTATATATATATATATATTTACAAACTCACAAATATTTTATTCTCAATAAGGGAATCATTTTTCTTACAAACTCTATTTTTGTTTAATTGAATATTTCAGAAGGTAAGGGTTTTCTGTTCTGATAAAAATTGGTACAGTACAATAACTAAGTTTTTTTTCTTTGATTTCGAGTGTAATATCTTTCCCTATTTTCAATTCAATTGACAGTTTATTTTCCTTTCTTCACAAAGACCATATTTCCTAACTTTTGTTTTGTTTTCTCTGAAGCAAAAGAGATGAAAAGAAAGTGCTAGAGAGAAAATAGAGGAACCTGCTGTCCAGCGCTTATTTGAAAGTCTGAAGATGCCTGGTTGATTCGGATGACCTCAAAGTGTTCCTTGATCGTGCCTCCAAATCTCCTCTACAACACTTCAACTTTGAACTTGATTCCTATTTTATTGTTCAGCAGACTCTCTAGAACATTCACCAGAAATAGATTGACAATTTCTCTCTAAAATTCTCCTCCAAATACCACAGAAGATTTCCATAACCCTTTCTAAAAATTTAAGAATACCCAGCCCCTCTCTTGCACAACTTCTGTAACCAAAAATCTCTTTGTGTGTAAACTTCCCCAAAATTCTTAATTCAATAAAAGATAATATCCCTCTCTTCACAAAAATTCTAAAAAAAACAAAAATAAAATAAAATCATTCTTTAAAAGCAAGCTTTTTACTCAAATCTGTATTCTTATTGGCTCACACAATCTTTTTTATTCTTTTATTTGTTTTATTGTTTTAATTTCCATTTTTGCAACTTTACTTGCACAACACTTTACTTATTTAATTTAAATAATTTATTCTAATAATTATCTTCAACCAGATAATTAATTAAAATAAATAACACACATTTAATATTTAATTATCATTTAATTGAAACACATGACTTTATAAAAATTAATTAAAACATTTAAATATTTTCAGACACATAAACCAATATTAAAATACACACTTATTATCCACCTTTAATTAACAAATTCACAACTTGTAAAATATCAACATCAATCAAATAATCATAACTTATAAAATACCACATTAATCAAAAGATGACAAAATACAGAACACAAACCACAAAGACGACAATTACAGAAATGCACAATACCAAATCAACGAGACGACTTGACATCATGGAACGGGAGGACTTCATCGTCACCTCTGTTTCAACATTTAACCGTTGGGTTATTTGGTGCTCGCCCTGTCCTGCCGAAGCAGGTGGAATTGAGACTTGTACCTACAATACCTGCATACAAGTGAAGTTGTGTACATGTGCATACATATATATATATAAAACGAAGCATTAAATCAAAACACTGAGTTGTGAGAAGGAATCGCAACATAACAGGGCACTCGTGAATGAGTGATTTCATATTGTCCTTCATCACACCTATCCTAACAATTATAATCTAACTGATAAACTAACATTTCTAAACTAACAATTCATCTCATGACATAATTCATTAAATCATTGCATCATAATATAATTATGAAAATCAACTAACATTACTAACCACAATGTCATATGAAATGATCATGTCTGATAATGGAATAACAGCATCAAAAGTCTAACTATCCAACTCAAACAATATCATCATCGTCACAAGTAGCAAACAACCGCATTGAAAAAATACTAAATCCTACCAGTAAGAGGAGGGGTATTACATCCTCCCCCTCATAAAATCGGCTTACTCCTAGAAGTCGGTAAACAAAAGGAAATAAGATTCCCTAATACGGGAGGCATCCACCCACACCAAGACGGTGAACTAATCAGCAATAGAAAATAGAATCAAGCTCACACATAAGAGTAAGAAATAATAATACAAGTATTAGTAATATGGGGGTATTACATCCTCCCCCCAAGGATATGGCTTACTCCGGGAAGCCATTAAATAGATAAGAGTAAGCACACAACAAACATGCAGAGATCACGCCAAAAACCACACACATAACTCACATCACTGGAAACCACATCACACAATGACACAAGGGTTCATAGTGCATCCCTAATAGGAAGGATATCGGTGCATTGCGCACTACACCGAGGGTCCTATCCTTTCCCATCAGTTTCCTGCACCATTGCCCTGAGACCAGCTAACGGAAGAAACTTAGGTTCACAACAAACACAACAAAAAAATCAAACTCTAGACTCAAGGGACTAAACGCGAGGTTAGGTAGTGAGCACACATAGTGCCCAGTGTATGAACCTATGCTCTGATACCAAGTTGTAATGCCCGTCATGCAAACCCCAGAGAACACACACAATGCAAATAAATTTTTTTTTATAATTAAATTAAACATGTAATAACACTTAACCATAATCACATTGCACATTACATAACATTAACACACTTAGTTCTCTGGGGCACGTGAGGTTACATCGCAACACTAAACACAAATAAAGATAAAGATTACAACATAACCATTAGTTTTATAATAACCATAAACAATGATACATCCAATAACCATGATGTGAGAACAATAAACATCACATAATTCATCCATGATAAATCTCTCAAAAGAGTTACAAAAGAACCTAACTATTACATCATCGTTATAGTACTACATTACAATCTTTTGATAATTGAATTACATTGAATTTCCCAACGTGGGAATTGATACAAGTATAATGAAATATAAAGTACAAATGAATGCTGGTACAACTCCAACTGAAAATGCTGAGAAGACTGGACGCTGATGGGGAACCCAACGGGTGCGGAGCACGTTCCACCCAACCATGTGAATTACAAGTAACTCACCCCCCGTGCTCAGAGGTGACAAGGAAGTGAACCCGACCAAGAATGTCAAACCGACTCAACAACAATATGATACTAAACAAGTACAATGCAAGGTATACAATGAACAACCATCAACGTTCACAAATAACATAACGAGTTAAAACTAAGAAACTCATCACAATAACACGAAGCATCACCAATTAGTAATCATGAGACAAATTCACAAGAATCAAAGACATCACAAGATACAATATCCAAAAGAGCCGAACCAACACCCAAAATACATTTCCAAATAAATCAAATCCAATAAAAGAACACGATTCCATAATAACTCTAAAACAACCATTCAATACACAATTCCATAGGCAACAAGAAACAAGAACAAGGACAAATCAATAAATCACTTCTAGAGGAGTTCAATAAAACAACACAAATAGAATGTTAGAGTAGAGTGTCATCGCATGGTTTCATATGGATTCACCAGACAACCTATCACAAGGTGTCGCCTCTATCTCTACATGGATTCTCCAGACAACCAAGTTAAGGTGCCGCTTCCATCTATGGTTCTCCTGATAGCCTATCTCAAGGCGCCACTCCATAGGGTTACTCATGGGGAGTCATTAACCCTTCGTGAAGACAAGGCAATGACCTTGCCAACTACGGCCTTCTCAGTCCCCTTTAGTCTGTGATAGCACTAACAGGTAGATGAGGCTTCACAATTAGCTTATTAGTGTTTAATCCCCACCCGTGGTTTATTACTTAAGTTATCACTGATTAATCTAACTCTATGTGGGTTACCCTAACAGCCCCTTTGTGCGCTAGCCCCCACTAGAGCCACTCTCTCTAGACACTCAATCCAAAATAACCAACACAAAAAGTACTGCATCAACATGACATAATTGAACCAACACATGGATCCTCCGCGAGGCATAACCATCTCGCCATAACATATAAAACATAACTACAAATAGTGCAATCCAAGAGCAAACTAAATCATAACCAGGGTCGAATCATAGACCCAACATCAAGTACGAGATCACAGTTCATATTAGAAAACTCTGCCTCTGGAAGTCCTAAACACAACTTAGAATCCTATAACTTTAACTCTAGGTTTTTTTTCCACATGACATAAACCCAAAAAGGAGAAAATCCAATTAAGTAAAATGAATAACCTCGAGAGTAATTGACGCATCAACAACACCATAAAAAAAATTACAATGTATAACAAAATTCATCAAATAAATAGATCAACAAATTCCATTAAACAAATAAAACCACAACTCGAAAATAAATGACTAAATCAAACACATCGTTTACTTCTAATTTTCTCAATAAGACTATATCATTGCATACTAGTAAATATTATACCATCAATTCAAAATCTCAACACCTTAATTCTTTAAATGCACAAATATAAAAATATGTATATATACCATTTATTTCAAATTGCATCAATCAGAACATATAAGAAATTGCCCTAATATTACACAATAATCTTACAAACTCACATGAATAAATATACATATAATCATTTTATAAAAACATTAAATAAATATCATATTTTTTTTTTCTTAGAATTTTATACAATAAAATATATTAACTAAATGTGATTTTTTTTAAAAACATAAATTATAAATTATATATATATATACCAAAATCGAAATAATGAAAGGAAATGAATTAAAGCTTATAATAAATAAATAAAAAAATAAAAAAAACTAAAATAAAAAATTTGAAGTACCATTTTATATGTAACATGGTACCACACTGTGGTGGCTGTGGCCGCCACAGGCTGTCGTACGACGTACCACTGTCTGTGGTGGCCGCAGCCCCCACAGACGGTGGTACAACCACCCTGTGGTGGCTACGGCCCCCGCAGGCAGTGGTACGCAGTGCGTACCACCCTGTGGTAGCCACAACACCACAGTGGGGCCGTGGGTGGTACGGCCTCGGCCGACCCCCACCCCCAATAAAATTTAAATTTATATATATATATTTTTTAATATTTTCTTCATAAATATAAATTTTCATATTTTACAAAAGACTACGAATTGTAATTAAATTAAATTCGCTCCTACACATTTATAAAATAATAATTTATTTATTTATTTTATATTAAACCCCAATTTCGTACGAAAGTACACAGAAACATTAACAGAACATAACTATATATATATATTTACAAACTCACAAATATTTTATTCTCAATAAGGGAATCATTTTTCTTACAAACTCTATTTTTGTTTAATTGAATATTTCAGAAGGTAAGGGTTTTCTGTTCTGATAAAAATTGGTACAGTACAATAACTAAGTTTTTTTTCTTTGATTTCGAGTGTAATATCTTTCCCTATTTTCAATTCAATTGACAGTTTATTTTCCTTTCTTCACAAAGACCATATTTCCTAACTTTTGTTTTGTTTTCTCTGAAGCAAAAGAGATGAAAAGAAAGTGCTAGAGAGAAAATAGAGGAACCTGCTGTCCAGCGCTTATTTGAAAGTCTGAAGATGCCTGGTTGATTCGGATGACCTCAAAGTGTTCCTTGATCGTGCCTCCAAATCTCCTCTACAACACTTCAACTTTGAACTTGATTCCTATTTTATTGTTCAGCAGACTCTCTAGAACATTCACCAGAAATAGATTGACAATTTCTCTCTAAAATTCTCCTCCAAATACCACAGAAGATTTCCATAACCCTTTCTAAAAATTTAAGAATACCCAGCCCCTCTCTTGCACAACTTCTGTAACCAAAAATCTCTTTGTGTGTAAACTTCCCCAAAATTCTTAATTCAATAAAAGATAATATCCCTCTCTTCACAAAAATTCTAAAAAAAACAAAAATAAAATAAAATCATTCTTTAAAAGCAAGCTTTTTACTCAAATCTGTATTCTTATTGGCTCACACAATCTTTTTTATTCTTTTATTTGTTTTATTGTTTTAATTTCCATTTTTGCAACTTTACTTGCACAACACTTTACTTATTTAATTTAAATAATTTATTCTAATAATTATCTTCAACCAGATAATTAATTAAAATAAATAACACACATTTAATATTTAATTATCATTTAATTGAAACACATGACTTTATAAAAATTAATTAAAACATTTAAATATTTTCAGACACATAAACCAATATTAAAATACACACTTATTATCCACCTTTAATTAAAAAATTCACAACTTGTAAAATATCAACATCAATCAAATAATCATAACTTATAAAATACCACATTAATCAAAAGATGACAAAATACAGAACACAAACCACAAAGACGACAATTACAGAAATGCACAATACCAAATCAACGAGACGACCTGACATCATGGAACGGGAGGACTTCATCGTCACCTCTGTTTCAACATTTAACCGTTGGGTTATTTGGTGCTCGCCCTGTCCTGCCAAAGTAGGTGGAATCGAGACTTGTACCTGCAATACCTGCATACAAGTGAAGTTGTGTACATGTGCATACATATATATATAAAACGAAGCATTAAATCAAAACACTGAGTTGTGAGAAGGAATCGCAACATAGCAGGGCACTCGCGAACGAGTGATGCCATATTGTCCTTCATCACACCTATCCTAACAATTATAATCTAACTGATAAACTAACATTTCTAAACTAACAATTCATCTCATGACATAATTCATTAAATCATTGCATCATAATATAATTCTGAAAATCAACTAACATTACTAACCACAATGTCATATGAAATGATCATGTCTACTAATGGAATAATAGCATCAAAAGTCTAACTATCCAACTCAAACAATAACATCATCGTCACAAGTAGCAAACAACCCCATTGAAAAATACTAAATCCTACCAGTAAGAGGAGGGGTATTCCAAATCTGAAAGGAAAAATTTCCGAGAAGTGGTGGAAGAAGATATTTTTGCAACCACTTCTCGACATGTGTGCCAGTGCAATAATTGAATTTGGGTAAGCAAATTTGTTTATGGAGGTTTAAATGGGATCGAGAAATCACAGAGGTTGTTGAATTTCCTCACGGGAAAAATATCTGAGCATTTTGCAAAATTTCATGTGTTGTGTTAATTTGGTAATACTGTATAATTGTGGAAGATCCCTTGTTTGGAGGATCTTGGTGGTTAGTTAAAGCTTTCTTGGATTTGGTGCTTGGAAGAAGTTTTGAAGGATTGCGTTCTACAGGCAAAAGATTTTCTTTAATAACCAAGATCTTCAATTTATAGGTATTTCTCAAGTGTTTTATGTAGTTTGTTTTTGGAAAAGAATTTTCTTAAAGTTAAAACCCTTGTTCTTCTTGGTGATTTGTTTATTGGAAATTCTTTTTGTAAATATTTTCTGTTGTTTGCGTGAATTTTCAAGAAAACAACAGAACAAACTTTGTTTAAAAAAAAAGTTCTGTAGATTGGATAAATTGTATTTAAGATTTTTTTGGGAAAGAATATTTTGCATATTTCAAATTATGAAAGAAATTATTACTGTTAAAATAAATTTGATAAAATATTATCAAGAATTGTTTCTATGCATTGATAATTTTTATTAATTTTTGAAGAAAACTCTGTTGTGAATTTATGCTCAGTTGCAGAATTTCATTAATTGATATTATCAGTTATATATGTATACATATATATATATATATTTATATGAGTTTATGTATTGATATATACATAGGTTTATACTCATATATATATATATACTGGGTATTGTATTGAAAGCTCGCATTCTACGAAAAAGAATTTGATGTACGCGATTTGATTATTGCCGAAAATTTTAGAGAATTTAATTTAAAAGTTTTAAAATATTGCATATTAGTTTGGGCGTAGGGGCTGTTTCCCCATAGCCGCCCCATGAAGGGCGACGACTGTGGAGGCAGCCGGTGCCGCCCTTGCGGGCAGCGCTTGGGCTGCCGACACAGCTGTGGCCTCCATGAGGGCCAGCTGTGTTAATAGCCGAAAACCCTAATACCCTCGCCAGGGAATAAAAGATTTTAAATTCTGTTTAATTCAAATTTTGTTTAATTCATATGAATTTTGGAAATAATTACCATCTATTAATATGAATATAAATATATATATGTATTTATATATATATATATATATATATATATATATATATGTTAAAATATATATTTATTTATATGAATTTATTTGTAGGTTTATTATATATTATAATTAATGGAGAATTTTGTATTCAATTATAATATATTATTATTATATGGTAGTCATACATTCAGAGGTATGTTTTAAAATAAAAGTTAGTGAAATAAGTTGGTTAATAATTAAGTATTTTGTAGGGATATATGTAAATAATTCAATTATTTTTCTTGAAATTGAAATAAATAAGTAAATGTCAAAATGAAAAGTGAAGAAGAACTATAATGTCCCTATAATGTATGGTTTTGAAGATGAGCTTATTTTTTATTTATTATTTCTACTTTGAATTAATCATTGACTGGATTTAGTATATCCAAATAGTAGAATTTTAATGAAAATTAATATGCTTTTATATCCTGTTACTTTGATTGGGCAATTGAGAAAGTTCATAGTTTTCTTTTCAAAGTCTTCTAGACCAATTGTAAATGTGGGAATTGGGATTGTTAAGTTGAGTTCTTGTTAAACTAAGGTTGTGTACATGGATTTGTATGGTGGTTAGACACCTGTTTATGAGCAATAATTTTATGTCCATTATAACACATTGAGTCTTCTATATTGATTTTTGGTTTAATGTACACCTTGAAAACCTTAGTTAGAGAAAATAGGATACCTTTTTTATGTTTAGGGGAGTGGCTATTTGTAAGGGCCGACACACAAAGGGGTGTCAAGGTAACTTACAAATAGTTAGTAACTCAGTGAAAATTAAAGAACATAGTAGTTAGATTTAAAACTCTTAACAAGATGTTATGCCTCGCTTATGACTCTTGAGCTACTTTAGTCTTAAGTATAAGATGATAAGGCATGGAATGGCAAATCGATGTCTTTTTTCTTCAAGAGACATTCGATTCCACAATAGTATGCAATAGGGGTCGGGTTTCGTAAGAGGTTACCAGGGTAACCCAAGGATTGGGGGTCAGAACCTAGGAAGAAACACCAGGGTAACCTTTGCAACGTTGTGATGACACTCCACCTAAAATAACAGTTAACCTTGTGTTTGTAATACATTCAATTGTCAAAATCTAGAAGCAATGTAACCAATAGTTTGTTATGTACTAGTGTCTAGGGTTAGTAGATTAGGTCTAGGTAACCTTATTACTATCTCCTAGCATGAGGGGTGGACCTACGGGTACCACATGGTTGGGTGGAACGTGCACCTTACTCCGTTGGGTCCCCAGTTTGATCTTGGAATCGAGAGCTTTATGGATGAAGAGCTCACATAGCTTAATGAATGTATGCAACTAATTAACTTAATAATTAAACTTTTAAAAAAATTATTACACCATTATACACTATTGCAACATTCTTAAGTTATTAAGATGGGGCATTACATTTGGCAATAAATTTAAATAAAGCAAACACCGTTTCACTAGGAAATTTAATCACGCAAGCAAAGAGAGACGAGACGACAAGAAAATAACTTATCCCAACTGACAACCTGATGACCCACTATGGCTAGGGTGATGTCTTGACATAGAAACCCAAGCTACTATCTCCCAATCATTTTCCATTGAACAAGGGACATGCTCAGACCTACGAAATCAGGTGGAGTCAATGTCCTATACTTACATCCTGCACACAACACGAGTGTCGAACATGCATACATATATATATAAATATTAAAACACACCGTGAAGAGGGAATTGCGGAATCATAGGGCACTCACGTGTGAGTGAAGTGATCCCATCCCCTTCATCAATACATTAACACTAACTGACGCCTCTATTCATCAATGGTATAATCAAAGCATAAAGCATCAATAATTCACATACATGATAATTTAAATCCATAACATGAAATAGTAATATCATCTAAACAAAGTACCATCACATCAAAACACAATATTTACATCGCTTATCAATGAGTGGTCAAAGTAATCAAGTTACAACCAAAATGTTGACAACACAAAACATACATAACAAACACTATTTGATCAAAAGAACAAAATGGAGGGGTGTTACAATATAGACTTTCTAGTGTAGTTTATATTTATATTTATAATTTTTACTTTAAATATATTTGGTTATTTTTTCTTATAAAATCAATATTGAAATTTAATTGTTCGAAATGGTTTAGAAAATGAGGAGAATGTGCCTCCAATATTTAGTATACTATTTTTTTCCTAAATGATATTTCTCACTTAACTAACTTGAATATTTAGTAAATATGATTTTTTTTAAATTAATAATATTTTTTAATAAAAATGGAGAAGGTTAAATGGACTACCCCTTTATAGTTTAATTATTTATCATAAAATAAGTAAATTATACTCTTTTAGATAGGATTGTCTCCTTGAGTGAAAATATAGCTTTTGAGTTGGACAAGAATTCCTCTTTGTTATGTTTATAGCTATATTTTAGTTGTTTGAGTAGCAATACACATTTTTAGTAGGGTGATATTTTCTCTTTTGTGGATTTACATGGTACCATTTCCATTTTATTTAAAGTCTTCCTCATATTACATTGATCTTAGTGACAATTAATTAAATGATAGGCTTCCAATTTTAATCAAAATTCTTCCTAGTATTACATGAACTAACCCATCTTCAAACATTCATCAAAGAAATATTTTTCTCATGTTTCTTTCAAAGTATGATGGATTTATACACCTAACCTATCCAACAATGTGTTGAATGTCATCATTCAACTAGATTGCACACCTATAATTTACTTTGATGAAATATACTTAGCTTTTTATGTAATGCCTCGCCACGGAAACCCCAAAGGACAACAACTATGGCACAATTTTTTTTTAAATGTATAATATATATATAATATATGCATATTAAGTTCCATTGCATGAGATTCAATTACATGAATACAAGTTAATCACCTAAGTCCTTTGGGGTACACGAGGTAACATTACGTATTGTAACCCATAATGAAATGATAAATGGAATTTCAAAATGCATTAGTTTAGTCCATTCACCCATCATAACTATAACATTGAAGCATTCAAAAGAGATTGAACATTATGAACAAGATCATCTCTACTTAATAACCATACACATATATATACAATATGCTTATAAGATGATAACCACTATCTTTTATATCATGATTACAAAGATACATTTATACATTACATCTATTTCTAGTATAATACATAGATCAGATACTTGAGTTTACATTATAAACTTCTCAACAAATGTGGGAGTAATACATCAATACATGAGTATAACTAAAATACATAATAAACATTTGGCTACAAGAAAATCTTTGGCTCATGCTCCATCTGTAAGGCACTGCCCTATACGAACATTGGTGGGGAACCCAACGAGGTACGTAGCACATTCCACCCAACCACATGGGTTTTAGAAAAAACCCACCCCCCATGCTAGGAGATGACAAGGAAGAATCCTCGACCAAGGATGTCCAAACAAAAACCAAAAAGACTCAACTCCAAACAAGGGTGACATGGGAATACATAGAAAAACACAACATCAATAGATTCCAAAATCATAACCACAATAGATCACCAAACATAAAATCAATAGACCACTTCCATAGACTTGCAAAATCAACAAATCATAAAAGGGAGTACCAACATAGAGAAGTACTAAACCTAATGAAGCACACGTGAGGCATTTCCCATCCTGCCAATATCATAATGCTAGATTCTCATTTAAATTGGTACAACCCCTCCTTAAGAATCAAAACTGCGATGCCAATCAACTTGCCACAACAAGAACAATTAAAAATATAAAATATCATTTAGCAATTTCCTCATGCCTCTGGAAAACTAAAGATTAAGATGACTCTAACTAAGGTTTCCTAACATCATGGGTTCCCACATCAGACTCAAAACCAAAAGAAATCACAGAAAGATAATTAGAAGGCCAATCCAAATTTTACAAGAAACCAACAACCATAACTGCAAATTAGCTAAAAGCCATAGTAGATTCCCACACCTGTTATTATGAAAAAAAACTACTAAATACTAAAATTCATTTCATTTCTTTTATAACTAACCAATATGATTTAATTCCATTTCCATGATAAGATAGAATTTTGATAATAAATCTATTATATGATTTTCCCTTCTCAATTAATCAATTACAACCAATATATAATAATAAATCATAAAGTCAATATATATATTTCCATATATATATAAATATTTAAATATTATATATTATATATATATAAAAACATATATATATTTATTTATTTATTTTCATTTATTAAAAATAAAACTAGAAACCAAAATTTTGTAATCATTAAATTTCTATGTATTTATGTATATACCAGTATATATATATATATACATATATATATATATATATATATATATATATATATTTAAATATAAAATTTAATTCAACATACAAGGGAGGTGGGCAATCAAGGGACTGCGCAAAACAGTCCAAGGGACTGCTATGGGAAGTCAAACCTTGGCCGCTTCACAACCCATTCCCAGCATAAAATGTAGGAGGAAGCTGTCACGCCCCGCCGTGCGAACCCCAAAGGAACTAATAACAACGGAACAATTTTTTTTTTAAAGGAATATAATAACATACTTAAGTATTACAACATAACATTATATTAAGAGGCACAACTTGTTCCAATGGGCTACACGAAGTGACATGACTATTCTAACCCATGACACGATAATAAGATAACAATAATTAATCAATTATATAAATCTATTAATTCTCATTTCATCATTTACATATCCATTAAACAATAACCCATATCAATACCATATGCATATACGACAATAGATGGAATTATAAAGATGTAAAATGTTACATATTTCAATAGATACCACATAACTTAACCAACTATTACAAGTGACAAATCTTGAATACATACAAGGCTTGAATATACATCACATCCCAAGTGACAATAAAATACAATTAACTGAAGATACATCTCAATCACTACATATACAATTTTACATGGTCATCCCAACACACATGGGAGACAATACATCCATGATTACATTAAATACATTACAACTGAAGAATAAACAACTATCTGGTACAAAGAATAACTAGATCATCAACATCTTCCAAAAGCCCTGCAATAAAGATACACCTGTAATAGAAGGGGAAACCCAACGGGGTGCGAAGCACGTTCCACCCAACCACCCCCATGCTGAGAGTAGGCAAGGAAGGGTCCCCGACCAAGTACATCTAACAACAGCAAAGACTAACTCCAAGAAGACAACTTCACACCAAAGACCACATAGAACACAATAAAGGCAAATCCAAAAGGCACAACAAACCACTGAAGAACATAACAACCAGACATAATCCCAACATCAATGAAACTCGGACATAATATTGATTATTACTTACAACCATAACCAAAGGCAAATCAATAAATCACTTCCAGAGGACTTCAGTAAATCAACACAAACAGAATGTTAGACGAGAGTGTCATCGCATGGTTTCACATGGATTCTCCAGACAACCTATTACAAGGTGCCGCCTCCATCTCTACATGGATTCTCCAAACATCCAAGTTAAGGTGCCGCTTCCATCTATGGTTCTCCAGACGGCCTATCTCAAGGCACCACCCCATAGGGTCACTCATGCAGAGTCATTGACCTTTCATGAGGACAAGGTAATGACCTTGCCAACCACGGCCTTCTCAGTCCCCTTTAGTCTGTGATAGCACTAACAGGCGAACGAGGCTTCACAATTATCTTATTAGTGTTTGATCCCCACCCGTGGTTTATTACTTAAGTTATCACTGATTAATCTAACTCTATGTGGGTTACCCTGACAGCCCCTTTGTGCGCCGGCCCCCACTAGAGCCACTCTCTCTAAACACTCAATCCCAAAATAACCAACACCAAAACAAAGACTGCATCAACAAGACGTAATTGGACCAACACATGGATCCTCCACGAGGCATAACCATCTCGCCATCACATAAGAACATTACCAGAAACAGTACAATCCAAGAGCAACTAAATCATAACCAGGGTCGAATCCAAGACCAACCATCAAGTACGTGATCACAATTCACATTAGCAAACTCCGCCTCTGGAAGTTCTAATCACAACTTAGAATCCCATAATTGAATAAGTTAACTCAAGGTTTTCTACATGACCAAAACTCAAGTTTAAGAAAAATCAATTAAATAAAAAATGCATGATCTCGAGAGTAACCAAAGAATAAACAATGCCACAATATAGTTAACCGCAAACAACAAATTCCATCAAATAAATAAATCCACAACTCGAAAATAAGTAACTAAATCAAACACATCGTTTACTCCTAATTTCCTCAATCAGACTATATCATTACAAGTCAATAAATATTATATCATTAATTCAGAATATCAAAATATCGTATTCTTAAAATATATTTATACATTAAAATATATATTAAATTTCATAAATGAATTACACAAATATATACATCTTTTAAATAAAAACAAATAAAAATATTAAAAATAAAATACTTTCATAAAATCCATTCTGCCAAAGGTATGTTACAAAGTCAATAAATCTTCTATTTTAAAAAAATATATTTTTAATAAAATATTTACCAATTAATAAATAATAATAATAATAATAATAATATATATTAAATAATATATAATATATATAAATTAATATATATATTAAATAATATTAATATATATATATATATATTAATTAATATATAATATATATTAAAATAATATATAATATATAAAGTTAAAAACGCACAAATAAAAATAAACAAAATAAACAAAAATTAAACATTATTCGTCCATGTGTAATAGGTACCACAAATACCTGGTGTACACACGGTACCACAGGGAACCCCTTGAGCTGCACCCCCAATTGCGACGTGACACAGCGTGGCTGCGTGTATGTCCCATGTTGCCGTTGGCCATCCAGGGGCCCCGTGGTACGGCTCCAACCGGCCCCCATTCCCCAATTCAATTTTTTTTTTTAATAAAATTTATTTATAAAATTTCAACATTTTATATTATTTTCCAAAAACTCACTTATATAATCAGTCGCCCATTCGGGCACGAAAATCAAACATACATAACACATTTAAATTTATATATCTACGTTTTTTTTTTTATTATATTATTTTATTTTAATAATCCAGAACAATAACTCAACACAAAGTATAATATATTCGTATGAATAGAAAACAGAGTATATATATTTATAAATATATATATATATATATATAAGAAGATTCAGAACCAAATCGGAGAGATGGTTTTCCTTCAGAACATATTTCAAAATACAAAATATAATAAAAAAATAGATCAAACAAATAAATTCGATCTTCAATCAAGGATGGTTTTCATTTTATTTTCAACAATAAATTTTCACTATTCATCTATATTGAAAAGTTTCGAATAGGTTCAATGAAAGTTTTCTATAGAAGATTTAATATAGTTTTCAAATCGTAATCGATAGATTTTTCCCTACTAATACAGATCTACATGCAAACTCAATCTTCAATCTAACATGATTTTTATTTCAACAATAATTTTCCCTACTAAGTTAAAGAATTTCAGAACAGATTAGCTAATGTTTTCAACAGAAAGTCAAGGGTTTTATTCGAATATAATTTCAAACCACCGAATTTCTTTCTATAAAATTTTCAATACATGCATCAACAAATATTATTCAAAGCAAAATAAAATAATAAATAGCAAAGGAAGAACCTGGAGTCCTTCGTCTGAAGAAGAATCCCCTTTTGAAATCTCTTTTCGAATTCCTCCTGCAGCTCCTCCTCGACTCTATCTATCTTCAAAAACAATTATTTTCTCCCAAGTTTACAACCAAAATTTCTTTTCTTTTATTTTTTCTTTTTTAGTTTTCCTTTTTAGATCCCCGAACAACAGAGTAGAAGTTCTCTCTGTGAATAATCTTCTCATAAAATAATAAATCAAAAAATAAAACTCCATAAAGCACATCTGCTTTCTTTTCACACAAAGCCCCCTTCCTATAGGTCCTTTTCCAGCTTTTGAAAGCACAAATTTATCTACAGTTTGTAATTAAAATAATTTATTTAAACAAGCTATTATCTATGCAAGATTTTGCTAATTTAATATTAGTAAAAAGATATTATTGAAATATCTTTAACAATATTTATTTAATTCAATTATTATCAACATTATTATTTTAAAATAATTATTTATTCTTTTAATGAATTAAATCACTTTTTAATTTATAATATATTTAAATTTAATATTCGACTAACACAATTAAATCAAACAACTAAACAACTTTAATCCATTATCCTATAAAAATAAGGTTAATTAAATAACATGAACCATAAATCAACTGAACACGTCAACAAAACAAACTACACAAACAACAAGAATGAAAACCACAGTCATAACATGACTCACAACAGACGACGGACTTGGGACGGGGACACTTCCAAACCTACTCCCTTTTTCAACGTTTTTACCCGTTGGGCTAGTTTATTGCTCGCCCTGTCCTGCCGAAGCAGGTGGAATCGAGACTTATTCCTGCAATCCTGCATCCAAGCAAACGTCAAGTAGCACATGTATATATATATATATAAACAACATCCTACCGTGAGAAGGAATTGTAGTGTAGCAGGGCACTCGTGAACGAGTGATGCTACACTGTCTTCTCACCTAATCTATTCTAGCAATTACAATATCCATAACAACTAACATTTCTAACCAATTGATCATAAGATATCATGCTAATTAACTACTGCATCATAATTAATTACTAACCATTGCATTATAAAATAACACAGAATTCAAATCACATGATCACATCGACATTTAAAACATTAGAGAGAAAGCATTACCTAATAAAATAATCCAAACCCTACATATAGAGTATCATAAATCACAATAAAAATATCAATTGTAGCAATCAATTAAACTACACAACCACACACACCAAAATGATGAATCAGTCACCATCACAATTCAGTATCACACTAACATATAAAGCAAACAATAGTAGTAAATAGTATCAGAAACATGGGGGTATTACATCCTCCCCCCCTAGAATATGGCTTACTCCTGGAAGCCAGTAACTAAACAAACAAATAATCCTCACTAAAATGGAATGCATTATCCCATGACACCAATGTTTCATCACTTGGGTCCCGCAGAACCCGCAAACACATGATAAGCTCTACCCGCATCACCAACTGTCGGCTCAGAAGCGGCTGGTGCCTGACTAAAACCTATAGTGTTCCCTTGAGGGCACTTCCTCGCAATATGACCCTGCTGCCCACATGAGAAGCAACCTGTACTCCACCCAAAGCCTCTTACTCCAACTGGTGCACTCGATTGTTGAAAGCTGCCTCGTGACGGTGCTGACTGCATACTTTGTGCCGGCTGCATGAAACGATCAGGTCTATTACGTTGCCAACTTCGAAACTTCCTATTCTGTGATCTACTTCCCTGATGAAACAAAGAGCGTTGTTGTTGCTCACCCTTAGAGGTTTCCTGATGACCTTTAGAGGACCCTGCAGCCAAGACTGGACCTCCATGAGAAACACCTGAAGCTGGTGTACTACCCATCTGACCTCCTATATGTCCTCCCAGTGCCATAGCTAGATTTTCCTTGACCAACCGAGCCTTCTCGACCGCTACCTCCATTGTCTTCGGCTGGAAGACTCTCACGCCACCACTAATTTGGGCATTTAAGCCCCGAACAAAATGTTGTACTAACATCCCTTCATCGTGACTGATACCTGCATACTGCTTCAACTCATAGAAGCGTCGCTCATACTGCTCTACTGACATCGACAACTACCTAAGGTCATGGAACTCATCAGCCCTGCGTTGCCTCCAATGATCTGAGAGGAAGCGAACCCTGAACCTGTCTAGAAACAACTCCCATGTGACCATACTAATATCAAGGTGTAACTTTTGTTCCTCAAGACGCCACCAAGTAGATGCGAAACCTCGCAGGTGCATAACTGCGCACCGAGCCTTGGTATTGCTACCATAGGGGTGCATCGCGAAGCATCGCTCTAAGTCAATTAGCCATGTCTCGGCCTCCAAACCTCCTCCAAAACCATCAAAAGTAGGAGGGTGTGCTCGCATCAGATCTCTCATATGGCCTGCTATGACTGCATCCTGAACCACTTTTGTATCCCTGCACCTCGGTGACCTCTCTCTCTCTCTCTCAACCTGTTGCACCTCATCCTGCCTAGGTCCCAAATGACCAAGAATCTCTCCAAGAATGTGTTGCAATTGTCCATCCAAACCAGGTTGTCCCTGATTTTGTCCACCACCTGACACATTGTGTTGAGGAGTCAGCCGTTCCTCGTGCACTGAACCATGAATGCTTGGCGGTGACAGACTTCGGCGGTTGACTCTATCACCACCACCTTGGCCTCTTCTTTGGCCACGACCTCTACCTCGAGGCATGATCCTGCACAATGATTAAAGTTATGTAAGATCAAGAGTTATGCAAAGGTTACATAACGGACACAACTACCCAGAGGACCTAGTGTTAGCAACCTTGGCTCTAATACCAAGCTATCACGCCCCGCCGTGCGAACCCCAAAGGAACTAATAACAACGAAACAATTTTTTTTTTAAAGGAATATAATAACATACTTAAGTATTACAACATAACAGTATATTAAGAGGCACAACTTGTTCCAATGGGGTACACGAAGTGACATGACTATTCTAACCCATGACACGATAATAAGATAACAATAATTAATCAATTATATAAATCTATTAATTCTCATTTCATCATTTACATATCCATTAAACAATAACCCATATCAATACCATATGCATATACGACAATAGATGGAATTATAAAGATGTAAAATGTTACATATTTCAATAGATACCACATAACTTAACCAACTATTACAAGTGACAAATCTTGAATACATACAAGGCCTGAATATACATCACATCCCAAGTGACAATAAAATACAATTAACTGAAGATACATCTCAATCACTACATATACAATTTTACATGGTCATCCCAACACACATGGGAGACAATTATCTTATTAGTGTTTGATCCCCACCCGTGGTTTATTACTTAAGTTATCACTGATTAATCTAACTCTATGTGGGTTACCCTGACAGCCCCTTTGTGCGCCGGCCCCCACTAGAGCCACTCTCTCTAAACACTCAATCCCAAAATAACCAACACCAAAACAAAGACTGCATCAACAAGACGTAATTGGACCAACACATGGATCCTCCGCGAGGCATAACCATCTCGCCATCACATAAGAACATTACCAGAAACAGTACAATCCAAGAGCAACTAAATCATAACCAGGGTCGAATCCAAGACCAACCATCAAGTACGTGATCACAATTCACATTAGCAAACTCCGCCTCTGGAAGTTCTAATCACAACTTAGAATCCCATAATTGAATAAGTTAACTCAAGGTTTTCTACATGACCAAAACTCAAGTTTAAGAAAAATCAATTAAATAAAAAATGCATGATCTCGAGAGTAACCAAAGAATAAACAACGCCACAATACAGTTAACCGCAAACAACAAATTCCATCAAATAAATAAATCCACAACTCGAAAATAAGTAACTAAATCAAACACATCGTTTACTCCTAATTTCCTCAATCAGACTATATCATTACAAGTCAATAAATATTATATCATTAATTCAGAATATCAAAATATCGTATTCTTAAAATATATTTATACATTAAAATATATATTAAATTTCATAAATGAATTACACAAATATATACATCTTTTAAATAAAAACAAATAAAAATATTAAAAATAAAATACTTTCGTAAAATCCATTCTGCCAAAGGTATGTTACAAATTCAATAAATCTTCTATTTTAAAAATATATATTTTTAATAAAATATTTACCAATTAATAAATAATAATAATAATATATATATTAAATAATATATAATATATATAAATTAATATATATATTAAATAATATTAATATATATATTAATTAATATATAATATATATTAAAATAATATATAATATATAAAGTTAAAAACGCACAAATAAAAATAAACAAAATAAACAAAAAAATTAAACATTCTACCTCGTGCTGACAGCCTGGTACTATGTTATACGGTATCATAAGGGACGCTTACTACAATGACCCTATAGGTCTGTGCCGGCCAGCCTTTGCCGTCTTCGAGTAAGTCTTGTGGCAAATGCTACTAAGGGGTGTGTCAAGACCGGCCACCATTCAATTCAATTTTTTGTTTTAATAAAATTTATTTATAAAATTTCAACATTTTATATTATTTTCCAAAACTCACTATATGTCGATTTTCATTCGGGCACGAAAATCAAACATATAACACATTTAAATTTATATATATCGTTTTTTATTATATTATTTTATTTTAATATTCCGAACAATAACTCAACACAAAGTATAATATATTAGCATGAATGAAAATAGAGTATATATATTTATAATATATATATATATATATATATATATATATATATATATATATATATATATATATATATATATATATATATATATAAAGATTCGAACAAATCGGATGGTTTCCTTCAGAACATATTTCAAAATACAAAATATAATCAAAAATAGGTCAGGACAAATAAATTCGATCTTCAATCAAGGATGGTTTTCGTTTTATTTTCAACAATAAATTTTCACTATTCATCTATATTGAAAAGTTTCGAACAGGTTCAATGAAAGTTTTCTACAGAAGATTTAATATAGTTTTCAAATCGTAATCGATAGATTTTTCCCTACTAATACAGATCTACATGCAAACTCAATCTTCAATCTAACATGATTTTTATTTCAACAATAATTTTCCCTACTAAGTTAAAGAATTTCAGAACAGATTAGCTAATGTTTTCAATAGAAAGTCAAGGGTTTTATTCGAATATAATTTCAAACCACCGAATTTCTTTCTATAAATTTTTCAATACATGCATCAACAGATATTATTCAAAGCACAATAAAATAATAAATAGCAAAGGAAGAACCTGGAGTCCTTCGTCTGAAGAAGAATCCCTTCTGAAATCTCTTTTCGAATTCCTCCTGCAGCTCCTCCTCGACTCTATCTATCTTCAAAAACAATTATTTTCTCCCAAGTTTACAACCAAAATTTCTTTTCTTTTATTTTTCTTTTTTTTTTCCTTTTTAGATCCCCGAACAACAGAGTAGAAGTTCTCTCTGTGAATAATCTTCTCATAAAATAATAAATCAAAAATAAAACTCCATAAAGCACATCTGCTTTCTTTTCACACAAAGCCCCCTTCCTATAGGTCCTTTTCCAGCTTTTAAAAGCACAAATTTATCTACAGTTTGTAATTAAAATAATTTATTTAAACAAGCTATTATCTATGCAAGATTTTGCTAATTTAATAATAAAAAGATATTATTTAAATATCGTTAACAATATTTATTTAATTCAATTATTATCAACATTATTATTTTAAAATAATTATTTATTCTTTTAATGAATTAAATCACTTTTTAATTTATAATATATTTAAATTTAATATTCAACTAACACAGAATTAAATCAAACAACTAAACAACTTTAATCCATTATCCTATAAAAATAAGGTTAATTAAATAACATGAACCATAAATCAACTGAACACCTCAACAAAACAAACTACACAAACAACAAGAATGAAAACCAAAGTCATAACATGACTCACAACAGACGACGGACTTGGGACGGGGACGCTTCCAAACCTACTCCCTTTTTCAACGTTTTTACCCGTTGGGCTAGTTTATTGCTCGCCCTGTCCTGCCGAAGCAGGTGGAATCGAGACTTATTCTTGCAATCCTGCATCCAAGCAAACGTCAAGTAGCACATGTATATATATATATATAAACAACATCCTACCATGAGAAGGAAATGTAGTGTAGCAGGGCACTCATGAACGAGTGATGCTACACTGTCCTCTCACCTAATCTATTCTAACAATTACAATATCCATAACAACTAACATTTCTAACCAATTGATCATAAGATATCATGCTAATTAACTACTGCATCATAATTAATTACTAACCATTGCATTATAAAATAACACAGAATTCAAATCACATGATCACATCGACATTTAAAACATTAGAGAGAAAGCATTACCTAATAAAATAATCCAAACCCTACATATAGAGTATCATAAATCACAATAAAAATATCAATTGTAGCAATCAATTAAACTACACAACCACACACACCAAAATGATGAATCAGTCACCATCACAATTCAGTATCACACTAACATATAAAGCAAACAATAGTAGTAAATAGTATCAGAAACATGGGGGTATTACAGTGGGGGTGTGGCCCAAGCTGACCCTCTCTTGGTCACACTTCCTTCTTGGATTTTTGATGCCAATTAAGTACAGTTCCAACTCGATTTTAATTTTGATTGAATATATATACCTATATATATATTAACATAAAGATTCTTCTGTCAATATATATATATATATACATTCCAGAGAGAAAAGAATTTCTCATAAAAGAAATCACATGCATACAAATAATTCTAGTGACTTATAATAATAATTTTCCTTTATCAGATACCCAGCATAATAAATAGATTGATAAGAGCACATTTATTCTAAAACCCCCAATCAAATTTATTTTATAAAATAACATGTTTGCCATTATTGATTTAGTAAAAAAGTTGAGAGATCAATAAAATAAAGAGAATCTGAAGTCCTACGCTTCAGATGAATTGACGAAGCCCTCTCTTGATTTTTCCACATCTCTTTACGAATCTACTCTTCTTTCCACACAACTTCTTCAAAATTTTCCTACAATCTAGTTTCATGTATGAAATGGGACTTTTACAGAGAAAATAAAAGAGACCCCAAGTTTTACAAGAAAAAGTCTATTTTTTTAAGCTTCTATAAAAATCCTCCCTAAATGAAAACTTCTTCCTTTTTCATTTAAAATAAAATACTCTCTTCTATTTTCAAAAACCCAAAAATCAGAATAAAATAGCAATTTTCTATTTGCTCACCAGTTTTCAAAACAAAATCTGAACATTCATTGGTTCTTTTTATTCTTCTCTTGATTTTTCTATTCAAATTAAAATCTTTAATTTTAATTTCCATTTTGTTAATTTCCACTCACAGTTCTCACATTTTAAATTATTTAAATATTTTATTCTATTAATTATTCTCAACTTACTATTTTCATTAAATTATCCAAATGAAAAATTATAAATGATATTACTTACACAATTTATTTATTTATCTTTAATTAATTACATAACTTTTAATTTAACACTTTTAAATTTTAATAAAGTTAAATTCCAATAATTAACTAATAACACTTATTTTAATTGTTTAACTATTTAAATTAAATAATACTATTAATCCACCCAAATGCATAACAACATAAACATTAACTAAATAACACAAATACAAACCCACAATAGAAAACTATCACTTAATACCTAAATAACCAAAGTCAAGGACACACAATACCACTAGACACATGATGGGTTGACAAACTTGGGAATGGGAGACATCCTTATCATCTTTTTTTCAACATCATGCCCATTTGGATTTTATCATGCTCTCCTTGTCCTGACAAAGTAGTTGGAATCGAGGCTTAGTTCCTACAATCCTGCATACAAACAATGTTGTACACAATATATTTATTCAAATACAAGCACATCGTGAGAAAGAATCACGGTGTAGCAAGGTGCTCGTGAATGAGTGATGCTACATCATCCCTTCACCAAAACCACATTAATAGCTACAACACCAAATATAAAATAACATCCCTTAGATATATAGATCACATCATGTCATCATAAAATAATTACTAATCTACTACATCACAACACTATACTGCATCACCTAACTATTCAATTAAATCTCTGCATCATCATAATAATAAAACAATGTACATCATACCCACAAGAGTACAATCAAAAGTCCTTGTTCCATCTTCCTCTTCAAATTCCTTAGCTAGTCTACCTACACATCCTAAGTGAGAATGGAGGGGCACTACATCCTCCCCCCCTAAGACTTGACTTACTCCTTGAAGTTATAGGGTCAAAATGGAAACAAAAACGCATTAGTCCCAAAATTTCTCTAATCTATAATTGATGTACAACCTCTTTCTGAATCATTAGAATTAGAATCACTATTTGACTGCACATTTGAAAATAATATCTTCCTAACAACTTTTATTTATAAATCCTTACATCTCTTATAGTAAAATACTTGGTTTTAACATTAATAATATAGAGAGTACTCTAATTAACTCAATTTTCCATTCACAGAGCAAACATCTTCAAAATATCATACATGGGAAACACACCAAATGATTACTTGAAATTCAAAAATACACACCATAACATGTTTCAGTAACATATTTCAAGTCATAATTTATGATTTTCAATAATATCAAATCTAATTAATACCACTGAATCATAATACAATCACATTTAAGATAGCATGGTTATCCCTCTTTTACATCAATATGCAACAAAATATAAGGAATATTCTTCTAACACATACATACACAGTCACATCACTGGGAAATGCACAATACAAGGCTACATAAGGGTCCATCTGGAAACAAGAAAGTAGCATACTAATCCATTATACACAATCCATGAGCCAAGAGCCAATATCCATCTCACATAATACATACCTCACAACCAGTGGTTTTATGGTGTTAGGCCACACAGACATGGTAAGACAATCCAAACAAGACCACAATGACCCATCTCTTATTGTATAAGGTGGTTAGCCTCCAAGAGGTGGTCATCACACATAGGTGGGTAGTGTTTCCTAGTTGTGTAACAACCTCACATACCCCCATCCTCAAGGTTCCTTTTTTTTGCTTCCTCGTGTACACTCACCAAGTCCATCTCATACGTCCTTGGAGAGGAATCACAATACGACACATGATTGACATTGAAAATAATAAGGATAAACTATTTTAGCCACCAAAGTCATCAATAAATATCAAATAAAGATTCAATTTCAGTAATAAAGCAAGAAATGCTTGCAATTTCACCACTAAATCAAATGTAACCATGAGGGCTACAAACAAATGAGATCACAAGGTGTGGCTAAACCATCAAAATCAAATATAAACAAGGTGTCAGCCTTCAAAATCACTAGAAGTTATCAATAATTATAAAGAAAGTTCACAATCTTGGAAATTGCACTATACAACACTACGTGACTAGATACTAGCCACCAAATGAGGAAGGAGAGAACACGCTCACCAAGCTATAATAGTAGCCCTCATGTGGTGCAGAATGAGCATTCCATCCACATGGCTCAGAGTGTACTCCTCGACTACACCTTGCATCACGTCGTCATGTGACATGGACTAACCAAGTGGCCCATGCACTCCTTGGCTTCTTGGATGGGATGTGCACCTCAGCCTCCATCCCACATCACATCTCAGTGTGGCATGGTCATACACCAACTAGAGAAGGAACACACTCGTCATATGCTGCATGACATTGTGTTTGTGGCTTCATGGAAGTAGGCACATGCTAGACACACCCCACATAGCAATACCTCATGGAGAAGGAACACAAAAGTACTAACCATAGCCAAAGGTATACATTGCTAGGACATGCCCATATGCTAACCAACCCAAACACTGTCGAAAGAAAACATGAGTATCCCTCTACAAGTGTGTGAGGCCCCATTATGCTCATCACACAAGTAGGCTATCATAAAACATTCTCATAGTGCACCTTCACAAGTCTATGCATGTGGCATTGTGTCCTCGAGCCTAACTCACTACCATCAACAACATGGCATCATCACTAGCACTATGTTGGAACATTAGTGGGGTGTGGCATCGCATCCATTGCACCATGCAGATACAATATATATATATATATATATATATATATATATATATATATATATATAATGTAACTAAGAGTATATCAATATGGGGCTAGGCATGCACTAACAAACCAATGTTGTTGTACTCAAAACTATGGGGTTTAGGCTAACACATATGGATCAAGTAGCTTGACCCATCATGAGGGAAAGTAGTTGGTATGCTCCATGGGGATCAGTTGAGCTAAGGTCTCTGCGCATCACCATTATTCGTACACTGTATACCTTGCCCCTTGGAGTGACAAGGCATCTAATATCCCTCCAAATATTGGGAGACTTAGAGAACCAAAAGAAAATTATAAAAGAAAATACTATCTTTTGGCTACTCTTGTGACAAAATTATCAACCACACATGGATTGGCCCCCAATCGGTAATACACATGCAACACACAAATGGTATGGTTCTTCGCACACCAAGGGAAACAATAGTTTCCCCATGGATGGATACATAGTATCACCATTTCATGGCACACAAAGCAAGCACAAGTTTAACACAACACACAAATAGGGGTGATCCCACAATAGTGGTTTACAATTTTTGGCCAAACTGGACACTGAAGTTATTATTTTTAACTAAATCTTCACATTCGGGCACCTATAGTGGCTAAACCGTGGGGAATTTGAAGATGATGCAAAATAGAGTCTCATCACATTTTGTCTGTAGATTCTAAAAATATTTTTTCCAAAATTTTTGGAATCAGATTGCACTTCTTTTTCCATCTCACATGAAAACTAGTTTTTTTCAATAAACAACATTTTTAAAAAGTGATGCACTGTATAACTCATAATTTTTTTTCCAAGAAGGATAAAATTCTAATTCTTTCGAAATTAAATTTGTAACTCTGATATCTAGTGCTTCCACTTCGTTAGATAGTTTTTTATTGAATATTTTTTCTTTTATCAAGTTTCAAATTTAAACCAATTACAATTTAGACATAGCACAACCGTATAACGCGTAAATTTTTTTGTCTATATCAAAATTCAATTATTATTTTTGTTGGATCAAGGACTTCAGTATCTGGTGCACTCATATTTTTAATTTTTTTTTGATAATCTACTATTTTTCCACGTGTAGAACAAAGACCTTCATTTTCGGTGAAGAACCTATGTTTAATAAAACTAAAAAAAAAAATACATAATAAAATCAAAACATATACAAATTAAATTTGTTGGATAGCTCATTCCAAGGATTATCTGATTCCATAAGGGTTTCTAAATACTTCTCCATTTTCATCCTCAACCTGAGATCTGAAGCGTAAAAAAATAGATTTTTTTTGTGTCTCGGGAGGGGGATGAGGGCAAGGGAGGTTTGAATGAACCCCTAGGTGTTCGAGCGAACCCCTAGAGGTTTGTTCGAACCAAGGTTCATGGTTCTATTGAACCTCTTCAAGGGGGTTCACTTTAACCCCCTTTGCTATGGATTTTGTTTTAATTTTTTGGTGGCCAAAATTTAAAGGGGTTCACTTGAACACTGGTTTGAGAGAACCCCTAATGCATTCAGTCGAACCAGTAGGTACATACGAACCCCCAAAATCACTTTTTTTTCTTTGGGGTGATTTTTTGTGATTTTTCCTTCCTCACTTGAATTGTAAACAACTATTGTCGCTTCACCCATTGCATAGATACTGGTTTCCACAATACAAGGAGTACATTTATACCTACTATCATAGAAAAAAAAAATTCCCTATTCTCATATGCACATGTATATTATTGATACCACATATCAAATACAAGTACTCCCAACATCCTCCATACTTTTTTGTCCAAAATTGCAAGCTCTTTAAACACTTTTATAAATCCTTAAATAACAACATTATCCCCTTCATCTAATTCAAGGTTCACTTTTATCAACTCCATTAAAGCTAAGATCAATACCATAAGCCTAAAAAATTCTCACAAACTTTCTCCTAAATGAACATAACCTATTTTCATCACTTAATGAACACACTAATCCCAAAGCATAATAATCCTCTTGGCTCTCAAAAAATATTTTTAACACCATTTACTACATCCTACACTTTACAAGAGATAAACATCAATGTCTTTCAATTATAGAATTCATATTTACTTCCATCATTCATAATAATACACTCACAAGGAAGCTTTCACTAAAAACTCTAATTTATTCCTAAACTTATCATGTGCAGCATTCATTTCATAAAACTTAAAATTAGCTATCATATATAAGTGTTCAATCACCAATGCACTCTGAGAGCATTCCCTTTACACTTATGCATCCAAGAACACAAGGAGAAAAAAGGAGTGATTTATTTGAAAGGAACACACTAAATAGAGTTTGTTAAATTAGTTTTTGAGGTTCACCCTAACCAATAATTCAAACATGTTACTTGCTTAAGTCACTCACACCAATTCCTTTAACAAATCACTATTTGGCAGTATGATTACACTCTACTACTTATATAATAATTCAATACGAATACATGCAATTTTGATCTAGGATAACACTAAAGTCATTCTTTTATTCATTTCTACTTCTAACCTTCACTAGTCATTATGAATTTTCAGCACATAGCCTTAAAGTCACATAGAATACAATCAACACCCACATACATCAAGAGAGGTAGAATGAGGGAAAGGCGTACACATAGTATCAAGTCAACAGCCATACACTCAAAGAGAAGATGCGCAAAGGTAAGAAATTACAACTAACCCCAAGGTCACCTTGACCTCACATAGACTCGAAGCTAAGGGACACACAAGAGAATGCTAAACAACATGATCGTCACCCACAACTAGCTAAGACTCAAAAATCTCATCTACACCTAGATGACACAAGGGGGTAGAACTATATCCGTTCTCACACCACGACTCACCACAACAAAGCATGTCAGAAACATTAACCAAAGATCCCAGTACTACAAACTGGCTCTAATGCCAAGTTGTAATGCCCTGCCGGCGACCCCAAAGGAAAACAACTATGGCACATTTTTCGTTTTTAATATATAATATATAATATATGCGTATTAAGTTCCATTGCATGAGATTCAATTAAATGAATACAAGTTAATCACCTAAGTCCTTTGGGGTACACGAGGTAACATTACGTATTCCAACCCATAACAAAACAATAAACAAAATTTCAAAATGCATTAGTTTAGTTCATTCACCCATCATAACTATAACATTGAAGCATTCACAAGAGATAGAATAAAACTAGAAAAATATTAAAAATAAAACTAGAAACTAGAATTTTGTAATCATTATTTTTCTTGGTATTTATAAATATACTAGTATATATATATTATTAAATATAAAATTTAATTCAACATACAAGGGAGGCGTGCAGTCAAGGGACTACGCACAGTAGTCTATTGGACTACTGTGGGCAGTCAAACCTTGGCTGCTTCACAACCCATGCCCAACATAAAACATAGGAGGATGGGGGGTAAAGGCCCAAGCTAACCCTCTCCTGGTCACATTTCCTTCTTGAATTTTTGATGTTGATTAAGTATAGTTCGAGCTAGATTTTAATTTTGATTCAAATATATATATATAACATAAAGATTCTTCTATCAATATATATAAATATATATATGTATGTATATATAATATATTCTAGAGAGAACAAAATTTCTCATAAAACAAATCATAGGAATACAAATAATTCTAGTGACTTATAATAATAATTTTCCTTTATCATATACCCAGAAGAATAAATAAATTGATAAGAGCACATTTATTCTAAAATCCCCAATCAAATTTCTTATACAAAATAACATGTTTGCCATTACTGATTTAATAAACAAGTTGAGAGATCAATAAAATAAAGAGAACCTAGAGTCATATGCTTCAGATGAATTGATGAAGCCCTCTCTTGATTTT
Source organism: Sequoia sempervirens (assembly GCA_007258455.2). Classification (NCBI taxonomy): domain Eukaryota; kingdom Viridiplantae; phylum Streptophyta; class Pinopsida; order Cupressales; family Cupressaceae; genus Sequoia; species Sequoia sempervirens. Next base: position 218 of record VDFB02046305.1, on the reverse strand, counting down.
TCCACACGGCTCTTCACGAATCTACTCTTCTTGCCACACAACTTCTTCAAAAATTTCCTACAATCTAGTTTCCTATATGAAATGGGATTTTTACAAAGAAAATAAAAGAGACCCCAAGTTTTACAGGATAAAGTCTTTTTTTTAATCTTTTGTAAAAATCCTCTCTGACTAAAAACTTCTTCCTTTTTCATTTAAAATAAAATACTCTCTTCTATTTT